>LOEQ01003330.1:89157-137155 GCA_001685075.1 Bramus lutescens
ATCAAAAGGCCAAGGCAGTTTCTTTATTAACCAATGAAAGAAACACATAGATAGGTGACCCTCCTACATCAATATAGCTACATTAGGTACACCAAAATTTATAGCTACCAGCAGGATTCCAAGTACAGTGGGGATATAGAAGGCACCTTGCAAAATGATCCCTGAAAAGAAACCAGGAGGCTTTTAACCTACAACCTCACAAATAAAATGAATAGCCACAACTTTTTCTACAGCAAGTACAAATTGCTGATCCTAGAGATTGGGGATTTATTTTCTCTTCTTGACTTTGGACTTTTATTAGAACTAGGTCAGTTTATTCACATACTTCCCCCTCCACAGATGTTTATCATATACCTGTACCAACATTATATGTTAGAAATAGTTAATAATACTATCTGCTTGTTTACAGACTCAATTGGAGGAGTTTATCTTGATCTCACATAAGACTGTTGAATCAATGGTTAAGTCAGTCAAGGAATAGGGATCATTGTTGGTGGAATCATTGTAGTTTGTATTATAAGAAAGACATGATTCTCGATATAGTTAAAAAATCCTATGATTTGAATATCATGCGGAATCTAAGAATCTGTGTGATAAAATATATAGATAAGACAGCAAGTGTTAAAAATACAGAAATAGCCCAATTATCGCACTCTTCAATAGAGCTTTGAGAAGTGATTGAAGTATTAGCCACAGTGGTAGAGTCTCGTAAGTGAACACCTCTAGGTGACAGGAAAGGGAGAGGAGAACAGAGGGAGGGTGGGAGGGAGAGAATGAGTGAAAGAGAACAGAACACACACACAGACTCTCTCTCTCTCTCTCACACACACACACACACACACACACACTTTTGTGGGCACTAACACAGTTCTTGTCTTTTGTCACAGAACTCCACATGCAAGAAAATAGATTCATTTATTCTACCTTCAAATATAATGCATTACAAACATCTTTTCCCTAATCTTTACCAATATTAGGTATTGTTTTAATATTAAACCATGCACTGACAGTATGTCTCAAGACAGATGTTGGCTATCTTTGATAGGTGGTTTCCAGATTGGAGTGAATAATCTAAAACGAATCAAAGTATTCCAGGGAGCCTTAAGAGCTATAAGTTAATATTCCATTGCCAAAAGAGATGGAGAAGCCTCAAATTTGTTAATGATTTATATACAGTATAGTCAAATTCATAGACATATAAGACAGAGGCCTTCCGAGAGATATAGACAATGATTTTTAAAAACATGTAATATTGCTGATCTATACACAAAGCAGCTGAAGGTAGTAGAAGTCATAGCAATATAAATAAATTCTAAATAGCAAAAATTAATATGCAAATAGTTAAAAATATCTAACTCTTTGTACACAGACAGGCTGACAGACAGACATTCACAAGTGTAAAACAGTAAGAATAGTTGTTATAAAGTATTTTAGTGTTTAGAATCAAGGGTCCTAAGTGACGTCAGCCTTCTCAACCCATCATTTCTTTTTCTTATAACCGTTCACTTACATATTCATATTTGAACCTTTTCTTCTCTAAAATGGTTGTGATTATTATGTACTTCTTGGCATCATTACACAGTAATTAAATGTGCCAACAAATTTAATTATTTGGAATATGTCTTTAGAAAACTAAGCACTTCAAAAATACAAGAATTGCATTTGTTGACTTTAGAATTAATAAGGATTTCATTATTAATGCACAAAGATGGAATGAAATTACTGTGTATGTAGATCGATGTTTTTGGATCATTATGGGGTCAGCTTGATTGCAGAAAATAATGAAAGGGTCTCAGATGTAAAAAGTAATTTACTAGATCCAAAAAAGAAGAAACAATGTTCTAAAATAAAACCTTGGTATCAAATACAGCTAAGGAAAAGTTATTGATCAATAATTGTACTGCCTGAGGCAATATCCATTGGTTTACTTCATTATTTATATTAATGAGCTTTTTCATGCCCCCATCTTCGCCTGTGAGCACAGACTGTGAGTATGCACACCTCAGCAAGCTTGCTGTATTACTATGACTTAACGACAGACTATTTTTAGCAAATCCTGGAGATGCTGCAAAATTAATGGTACCACACATATGATATGAAGAGCTATGTCACTTTGAATTTGCTGCTTGAGCAATTTTTCTTTTAAAAAGGGTATAAATTACACAGTGGTTTTTAATGAGATGAGACATCTGCATTGATATTTACCCTACAATGCCCTTTTTATAGGATTCCAAATACATTTTAACTCTTTCTTGTGACAGGTGTGTGTGTGTGTGTGTGTGTGTGTGTGTGTGTGTGTGTGCCACAGCACTCTTGTAGAGGTCAGAGGTCAGATTATTATTTCTGGCAATCAGTTCTCTCCTTCCTCCGTAGGGTCCTGGATTGTAATTCTTACTATTAGATATTTGGGGCAATCATTTTTACATACCAATCCATACAATAGGCCCCATAATCATTTTCATAAATAATAAATCAGTATATTTTTAAATGTCTATCTAGATATCCATCAATCTATTTCCTTTCAAGAGAAAACTATATATCATTCAAAAATCTACTCATTTGGATCCATGGAACTCTTTTAAGTCAATGAAGATATAAAATATTCTTTTAAATATGAGAGATAAAAACAAACTAAGAGTATATGAGATTTCTCACTTGTCATATAGGCAGCATTTGTTCTCATGATCCGATAATTTGATTGGCATATCAGTTTGGTTTCCATTATCACACTACTACTATCTTTTGAAAAAGAAACACATTAGAATCCTTCATATACTGATGGTTCTTTCACTTAGAAGTAAATGGGCTGTGTCTATCTATCTTATCTATATGATAACTCCTTTTTAAACAAAAATTACATTTAATTACTGTTTTTCTGTGTGGTCAGATATTGAGACGTTTCCTCAGAAATAAAAACACAGAATAATGAGTGATGATTTAGGCTGTGTAGCAATTTTCTACCAATGCAAACAAATTGGCATGATGAGGCACCTTGAAATGATCTGTTTATTGTTTTACACATTGGGCAGCTAAGAACACTGGTATGGCCTAGGAAAAATACCCTACAAAATGTAACTTATGTAAACCACCCAAAGGGGTTCTATAGTTCTCTGTTCCTGAATATTATTAAAAGCAATGTACTGATTTTTCCAGTCTGTATTAAAGTTGCAGAGATGACAGAACCAAGGCATTATTGATACATCTGCTCTATTAAATATATTAAAGGCATCACTAAACGTGTAGCAATGTAGGTTATATAAGTAGTATCAAGTTTTCTGTGAAATTACATAGTGGATGTTCTCACCTGTTCTGTTTATATGAAGCTGGATTTCATGATCTGTTAACAGATTCATCACCGTGAGGAAGCATACATTTTCCCTCTGACACATGATTAGCCAACAAAAACACTCTTTAAGATTGCAAAATTGGTAAAATTATCATAATCAAACATATTTCACAAGTGAAAACACCTGCTCACCTCTCTGCCCTCACTGAAAGCTCTCCCTTGTCATCGTCCTGCATTTAAGGTAATAGCGCCTCTTGGGAGGCCCAGAATCCTTTTCATTTTCTACGCTTCTCTTTCTCTCACCTGTTCTCATTTCTGCTTTTGAGATCATTAGATCAAAATTGGCAATTTCAAAATAAGCAACCACACATTTGATATTACATGCCTCCTTTCCTTTCTGAATCACTGTGTGTGAGTGTACCTAAGTATTTGGAATTCAGACATACTTGCTAAGTGTCTTCCTATATCCCTCTCCGCTATGTTTTGAAACACGGTCTTTCTCTGAACTCAGTGCTCAGTCTTTGGCTAGAAAGACTGGCTAGAGAGCTCTGGGTTCTCATTGTCTCAACTAATCCAGAACTAGGGTTTCAGATGCATGCACCCACACCAGGCTTTAGGTGGTGGGTACTGTAGTACAACTCAGAGCAGGTATTCCTCCAAGGTAGCCATCACCCTAGCACCTCAGTTCATAGTACTTTGACCATCTATTTAATATAATCTTTAGCTAAATTAATTGATAACCACATCCATTGCATTTTACTTTTTTTTGAAATTCATGGCTTAATATAATACTCAGAAGTTTGCCTCTCAATTTTTCATAAACATGTAAGTGTTCACTTTTAGTGAATATATCTTTAAATTTTGAGGAAATGTTAACCCTTGCTTGTGACGACTTTGATATGTTCACAACAGCGTTGTGGTGGTATCTGTATAAAGATGGCTTCCTGGGTATTTATTTGTGTTTTGTTAATGAAAATCTTAGGACTTAAATACTAGAACTAGTTAGTCAATGCATCCAATTTCCTAACTTCCTGCTTTCTGTCTCTTTATGACTTGATGGTTGCTATTCTGTTTCAGAATCTTTGTTCATTGCAGCCTCCATACACCAGGTTGCATTTGCATTTCTTCTGTAAAACATTTAAGATCTCACTAATGACCTCTTTTGTGTTAGTATGTTTCTTTCTGCAATAAGCTTTCTGGTTTTGTAATATAAACTATAATTTTCTTTCTTCCTCTCATTATCTCCATCTTTTATATTAAACCATTTCCTCCCTGTATTTTTCAAGAGTGAGTGAAGGTCAAATCAAAAAAAATTTCAAAAACTTTCATGTTTTACATATTTTTATTTCATGTGCATTGCTATTTTGCCTGCATGTATGTCTATGTGAAGGTACTGGATCCCCTGGAACTGGAGTCATAGACAGTTCTAAGCTGCCATCTAGGTCCTTCAAATTGAACCCTGGTACACTGGAAGAGCAGCCAGTCTCTTAACAGATGAACCATCTCTCCAGTCCCATCAAAATTTTATTTCCCAAAGTTACTAAGTTCTGAAAATATAGTATTGGTAGCAATAATCAAGTGGAATATTCACTACATATATGAGAATTAAACTCATGTATAAGTTGTTTTACTTTTCCAAAAATACTTTTGAGTTTAAATTTGTGCATTTTTCAGCAATTTTTAGAGTAACTTCTATATCATGAAATTGTGTGGTGTAAGAAAGAGAGAGAGAGTAGAGAGAGGTCAAAACGGGGGTAAGAATAGAGATAAATGGTAAGGAAGATAGATAAAACAAAAATAATGTGTTCATGTGATCCTGGAGGCTGACACCTTTTAACATTTGTATTCTGCAAACTGGAGATCATATAAAACCCGGGAGATTTAGGATCCAAGTAAAACCAATGTTTCAGTTTGACTGCAAAAGAAAAACATGACCAGTGTTAATTTATGGTATTTGGGTGAGAGGTGTTGTGTTGGCTATTCTTGATTGTCAATTTGACTTCATTTGGAATTAACTAAAACCCACAAATGGGGGATACCTGTGAGGGATTTTGCTCAATTTGAAGCAGAAGATTCACTTCTAATCTACAGTTTTTCAGGGAAAAGACACAGTTTTAGTCCAGTTCTTTTGAAGTGGGAAGACATACCGCCAATATGGGCCACACCTTGTGTTGGAAGCCTATGTGAGAACATGGAAAAGGAAAAAGTTACTGTTTACCTGCTTGCTTATTAATTCCTTCATTGGCATTGGAGCCTGCTCTTCTGGATTCTGGCATATGCTGTTTACTGAAAACCAGCTGAGCCGTTCATTCTCTGAAGAAATACCGGATTCATGGACCTCCCACTCGTAAGGAACCATTGTTGGATTAGCTAAGCCACAGCCTTAAAATCATCCTAATATGCCCATTCCATATATTTAGAGAAAATCATTTTCTCTATGTTCTGCTCTTCTAAAAAATGTTGACTAAGACAGATATCCTCTCTACCTTGCATTTTGGTGAGCCTCTTTGTTTTAAGCAAACTGTTAACTTACAGTATAAGGACAACTCATGAAGAAAGGGAAAACTTCATTAGTTAGATAATCTTTATGAATATTCCTCTCATGAAAAAAAAATACTCTCAGCAAACACATCTGAAAGTAAATCTGACCAACCATCAAGGACATTGTTGACACAGGTAAGCTGACAGGTACTATTTACCAGCATGCCTCTGTGACAGGTGCCTCCACACTGTACACTCCAAAGTGAAGAAAAAAAACACACTCTGAAGAAAATGGAGCACTGGACTGAGCTCCCAAGGTCCAGTTGAAGAACAGAAGGAGGGAGAAGATGAGAAAGGAAGTCAGGACCGCGAGGGGTTGGTCCACCCACTGAGACAGTGAGCCTGAGCTAATGGGAGATCACCAAATCCAGCTGGACTGGGACTGATGGAGCATGTGATCAAATTGAATGTGGCTGACAATGAGGGCTGCCTGAGAAGTCAATGATGACACTGGGATCTGTCTCTACTGCATGTACTGACTTTTTGGGATCCTAGTCTGTTTCGATGCACACCTTCTTAGGCCTCGATGGATGGGGAGAGCCTTGGATTTCCCATAGGGCAGGGAACCCTGCCCTCTCTTAGGACTGGAGGGGGAGGAGGGAGGATGAGTGGGGGAGTGGAAGGGAAATGGGAGGAGGGGAGGAAGTGGAAATTTTGAATGGTATTATTTATAAAGGAATAGAAAAGAGTTAAAGATCAAAAATAGAAAAAATGAAAAATGGCCCATTCAACGACACGTCTGACAATATACAGATAATTTTGATTAGACCACTGAATTTGATTATCCAACAATATTTAGCCATTATATTTACTACCTTTCTATTAAAGAACTCACTACTCAAATTATCTATTAAAAAACCAAGCAGAATTACACTTATGTATTTATATTAAATATGTATTCTGATACTCAAAATAATTCTTGATTTTAAGCCATACCATGTCTGCTGTGTTATAAACCACCAATGTTCAGTTTAGGTGGCAAACTGGAAGCCATACAAGTGACAGTGAACATCCCTGTGCAGCACAATACTTACCAAATAGGTTACTGAAGATTTGTTTTGGATGTGTCATCTCTGTGTAAGCACTTACTCCATGTAGTTCATTTTCTAATATAACTTCCTCCATAATTTATATTAAGCTAACTGATGCTCTCTTTCTGTACTTCTCATCACTTAATGCTTTTCTGATGTGTGTTGTGACAACCACTTTCTAGGCTTCAGAAATCTGATCTGTCACAAGTGCATTTAAAAACACCATTTGCAGCCTTCCTGCTTTCTGATATACTCACTACGATGTCAAGGAAAGTACTGCTATGTGTTTCCAACACACAACATTTACACATCTGAAAAACATCTCTTATAACACCCAAATGACACCAGAAGATTGGTTATGAAAGGAAATAAATTTCCTCCTGTATAACTTACACTTAAGCTTCACTAAAGATAGCATAATATTCTCTTGAGATAAAGATAATCTAGCAATAGTTAAGTGCAAAGTGGAAGCAGATAAGATACTAGATTTCAAAGCTTTGCTCTTGAAATTTTTAGCAAGGTGATTTTGAAAAATTGCGTTATACTTTTAATTATTTGTTTGCTCAGCTTCATGTCAGGTTTACAGGCTACTTATGAGTGACTGGGAAGTGCATACAGCAGATCATTTTGGTTTGAAAAGATATTCAACGTAGTGTGTATTTTCCCCGCAATATCTATTAAGGGCCTTTTAGCTGCGTTGAAGGGATAGTTAGTGTCAGCTTATATAAATGTCTATATAAATGCCTATAAGTTGTAAGTATCTAAAATGCTCCCTGATCTCTCATGTGAAATAATAATTATAGATAAACACTAAGGAGATACTATCAGAGTTATTAAACTATATTATATCCATACATGAGTAATATTTTATAAAGTTTTTGAGTAGGTAGAAGGTAATATTAGTTATGACAATTAGAACTCATCTAGTTGAGAAACCGTGGTGATTTCTAATTAATACTATATTGTTATTTCTTCATCCCTCAATGACAGGCTTATGAAGCAAATACTCATTGAAATAATTACATCATTTTGTTCTGCTAGTTTCCTGTGATAAAATACTAATATATAATCATGTGGAATAAACACAATAAAAAAGATTGACCAAAAACTCAGTGTATTGTGATATCGCTTGAGATTTTAATGATAAACAATGATAAAATATACATGGAATGTTCCATTAAACATGCAAGAGAAAAAATGCACAATGTGATCTGTCTTAATTAAATATGTGAAAGTACTAGTAATGATATTTATGATATTTAAGAATCAGAGAAGAACAGACAACAAGAAAAGAATGTAGGCAAGAGGTCTCGACTCTATCCAACTTTGTTCAATATATTGTTCTTACAACCAGGATCAAATTTAGTTGGAATAATTTCAGAGTCCTTTCTTGGAAGGGTTAAATTCTCTGTGCTCAGTGTCTTCTTTATTTAGTGCATTATTATCTTGTTCCTTTCAGCCAGGTGTTTAGTCACCTACTTAAAATTTGAATTTTCAGCATTTTTAATAATACTGTTATTTCAGAGCTTTAAATGCAATTTAAATTACAATTTTCACCACCATATCTTTTCATCATCATAATGTGCTTAGTGACATTAAGAATATAATTGCTTTTCAGTGAAAATGCATGGTCTAATAAGTATGAAGATGGCTTTTTATGCTCTTTCATAAATAACCTTTAAACTGTATCTCACAAATACATTATAGATTTTTGCAAAATATTTTATGTATAAGGTGACTATGTACAAATGTGTGTATATTTTCATATATTTCCAGTACAAATATTTCAGTCAATAGCCAGCGAGGAACTTGATTCTGTTGGCAGTCACACAAGTGAACTTGGTCCCAACTGAAATTTGAAATGCTATTGTATTCCCAGCTTGCAGTGCCTATAGAAGCTCATAAAAGGTCCTGGCCAGAGTTATGTATCTATACTGCTGCATCCTCCTGACCCACGGGGAACATTTAAGTATGGTAAACACTGAGCAAGCTCTGTTTGGGAACTTTCTTTTATGAATTAAGAAATAATAATTTCACGGACTGCAGAGTATGCTCCTCAAACAAAAATGTGTTTTATTTCACCAAGTTTTATGGCATTATTTGACTTCGAAGCTAAGAATTTAATAAAATCTTGCATCTCAAACATAATTTTATTACCATTCTACTTAATATCTCTATAGTCAAATATATCAGCTTCTCATTAATTATACCTTAATTGATTTCCTGAGATTAAAGCATGTGTATGTGGAAAATACCAAAATTACTGAGTGACTTTGTATGAATACATGTGTTCCACTTTATGTGGGTACACTTTCCTTTGCAAGAATGTGTGGGCCAGAAGTTGACTTTGAATATTTTCCTCTATTACTCTACATCTTATTATTTTTTAAGACAAAGTCTTATACTGAACTTAGAGTTGATTGTTTCTGATTGGCTGGCCACCCAACATGATCTAACCACCTCTTCTCTCTATTACTGGCAGAGGGATTAGAGGTATGCACCACCGGGTCCAGATTTTAAGTGGGTACTGAAGATCTGACCTCAGTTCCTGACATTTTCACAGCAAGTACCAAACCCATTCAGGTGTATTCCAAATTCTCGATGTCTTAATAAGTTGTATAGTTAATAGGTGCAGAGTTTTCTGACTGTTATACAAGAATTTCCCTGATTTAAAAAATTTACATATGTCTTGCACTAGTTTATTTGATGCCTTAGTAATGTTTCATGCTTGTGTATATTGTTGCTAAACTTCCTGCCATACATGTAACTTGAATAACTATTTTTCTTTTCAACACCCCTTATTCTTATATGAATAACAAGTGATTTAATTAAAAACTTCTATATAGTGAGCATTTGGAGTAATTATAGCTAATTTTTATTGCAGAAAATACTTTTCAAAAGGTTATGAATGTGTCTTTAACAGCATATAAATTACATTACTAAGAAAATAGTACACATGGAACCTGCCTTGAAAGCACAAAGAAGAGAATTCACTTAACAAATTTCCTTGTAGATTTGACAGCTAATTATATGACTAAGCAGGGAATTAATAAATTAAGTAAAATTATGAGATTATAAAGACAATATAATAAAAATGATATGTTTTAACATATATTTTGAGCAGCAGAAGTTGATGGTTTTATTAAAATATTAATGAAATTTTAATTAATTTCTAATATGTTTGTGAATCTACTCCTCCACTCAGCTAGAAAATCAAATTGCTAAATTATGAATTACATTAGATGTATATTGAAATCAGATATATATTGAGGACAGAATAGCTACCATGCCAGATGACATCCCTGAAAACTTTATAAATGTAAAGGTATTCAATTAAGAATGTCAACTGAGAGTGGAGTCTTCAGATGATGAATGGCATAAAATAAACGTTAAAATTTCTGTATATTATATATATATATATATATGTATATATATACCTATATTGCCACATTGTCAATAAACATGTTACTGGTATTACAACTCAGATTCCTGTTGTAAATTTTTTTCTCTCAAAAATGTAATAACTATCACTATGCATAAAATAAAATTATAGGACTTAAAATACTGAGGTCCTGTCACAGTAGCTTCATCCTAGGGTATCTGATGCTCTCTTCTGGCCTCAGAGGGCATTGCTTGCATGTGGTTCAGAGACATACATGCAGGCAACACACACACACACACACACACACAAAATGAAATTAATAAATTAAAAAAAAACTTTTAATATACTTTCTCTGTAACATTATTGCACGTGTTTTCTATTTAACCATTTTCTAATATGCAGATAGGGAAATTTTAAGAAATCCAAAGAAAAGCGTACTAATTAAATAGAAGTTATGTTTTGTATTATCCGGTAGACAGTTCTGCACAACTAACCACTTCCACAGTGTTTGTCCAAGCTAGCAATCAGATCTGAAGTTAGACAGCAGGACGGAATATTCTTGTCTCACAAAATTTTAAGTAGGTATTAATATTTTTACTGTGCCATGCACTCTATGAAACTTTGTTTTCAGATTCTAAATCAGTATTTTCAAAACTTTCCTGCAAAGTATGTTAGTTTCTCAAAGTGTTTTATCAGAAACAGGCTCTAAGGTCAATTAACACTGAGAAACAGGGCATGAAAATAACTCTTAGGGGAATTAAGCTACCTAAAATATCTCTGAATACAGGGAAAACTCTAAGGAATCCTAATGGAAATAAAACTTAATTTTTCTACCACTTATTTGATAACACAGCCATTTCTAAATGTACATGGAGGTGCATATGTGTGGTATTCATCTTCTAGACTTCATGCTTTGAACAACAGCCATTTATAAAGGATTCTTTAGATTGGTGATTCTCTGCCTCACATATTTCTGCTTGTAAATGAAGAGCACTTTTCTGTATGCTGAAGCTGAAGTTTGGTGTGTGCTCAAAAACTTAGCTCAGCCTCAATGTCTGTTCAATAGATTCCAGTAGCAGTGGGAAATCCCTCCAAACACCACCAAATATGTTCTTTGGAGCAGAATTGAACATGGTTGAGAATTATTGCCTTATGTTATCAAAGAAAAACCTTCAAGCAAACAATGCACTGAGTTTTCCAATGAGGCGGGAAATCATTAAATGGAATTGGAATGTGAATATGAGTATTCTTTGTTGTAAGAGCTAAGGGATTACATTAGAAGATAGAGGATATTAAATGCCCATAGCCTTGGCCATCTGGTTTCTGAAGTGTGGAACTCTTGTCTACTCATGTTATTACAGCTCACCAGTATGAATAGTAACACTTTATACTTGGAGAGAAAAATCCTTTTCAGTCTCTAAAGCTTTATACTTTTGCTGCTTTCCCTCTCTTTAGAGAACTTAAGGATTCCTCAGATTTTTAAATTTACTTTGACAGTCTAGCCGGAGAAGCTTAACTGTATCTGAAGCTTCAAGTATCACCACTGGCTTGAAACATATAGATAGATTAGCATGCTACAAATCTTGACTCCTTGAAGGATGATTAATAAAAACCCAGAGTCAGAAATTGGGGTTCAACCTGAAGATCTGAAAAGCAAATCAGCCAGCCCCTGGCTCTTACCTTGACTTCCTTCTGAAATGGCGATCCTGCCTCCCGGAATCTCAGAAGAAGACAGCCTCTGAGAGCTGTCGTAGCGTGTCTTATATTCGTCTCTAGGGCTGCTATCAAAGGCATTCACCACTGGTATTAAAGACGTGCACCACCCAATTTCTATGGCAACTAGGGTGGCAACTAGGATTAAAGGTGTGTGTGTGTGTGTGTGTGTGATTGTGGCTATTGGGATTAATCGTATGTGCTACCACATTCTGGTCTGTAAGGCTGACCAGTGAGACCGTTTTCCTCTCAGATCTCCAGGCAGTCTTTATTCATTAAAATATATTTGAAATTCCACAACTCCTATTCAGAAATTTCCACCAAAATGGAAAACTTCATCTTCACTAAGACCTGTTTTTAGAATTATTTTGCTTTTACTTTTGGGTGTGTTGTGGGAGTTTTGCATGTGAATGTAGTTACCCATGGACATGAGAAGAGGATGTCAGACCTCCAATTACTAAAATTACAGACAGTTGTGAGGCCCTGGGTGCGGATGCTGGGTATCAAGCGCCACTCTTTGGCAAGAGCAGCAAGGTGTATTATCCTCTGAACTATCTTGTAAACCTGTTTCTAATCTTTAATTAGAAGCCTCACCACCCTTCCAGTCACCTATTAGGAATATGTTACCATTTAAACAAGAAAAATATTGAGACAAGTGACTTATATAGAGAGTTTACAAAAAGAAAATGAAGGAATTAAATGTGAAAGAAATAAAACTGTCATTTAACAAGTGGGCAAATTAACAGAATGGACAGTTTTTACGAACAGATATACAAAGTTACTGGCAAGGCTACTTTACCAAGTGTTCAATATCCCCAGCAACCAAGGAATTGTAAATTAAAACTATTGTGATATACCACATTGCTCCATTCAGAATGGATTTCATCAACAAATTTGACAACAAATTCTGGAAATATATGGAGGAAAAGGAATCCTTATTCACTGTCAGTAGAGGAGCAAATTAATACAGCCATTATTTAAATCAGTTTGGAGATTTCTCAAAAGAATTGAATATTGAGCAACCTCATGACAGTTATTCACTTGATAGGCTTATACATAGAGAACTCCATACGCCACCAGAGAGATATCTGGGTGCTGTTTTTTGTTTTGTTTTGTTGTTTTTTGTTTTGTTTTGTTTTGTTTTGTTTTTATTTTTATTTTTGGAAGAGGGTTCTTTCTGAAGGCCAGAAAAGCAAAAGAGTAGTTCAAAGTGGCGATTCCTTCTCCAAGAACTTAAGAATGAGACTGAGTGTGAGAACTGTCTCCTCCCATTTTATATTCCCAGAGAGGAATTTAAACTTTTGTGCTTATTGCTTTTTTTTTAGTATAGCAAAGAACTGGTATTAGCCTTGATGTTCATCAGCAGATAAACTGATAATGAAAATTTAGTGCATTTATAAATGTAATTATATATATGTGTGTGTGTGTGTGCACATGCATATGTATGAATATTATTGAGCTCTAAAGAAAAATCAAATTAAACATTTGCAGAAAAACTGGATGAACTTAGAATATGTATTATTAAGCATGGCTATTAAACAAACTTTAAAAGGAAAAGCAGCATGTTTGTTTCATCTAGATAATCTAGCCAATAATGCACATAAAAAGTATACTTGTGAGTGCAGAATAACATGAAAAGTAGAAACCAAGGAAATCTAAATAAAGGAAAATAAAGAATGACCAAAGGCAGCTAAGGGACATGAGCTAGGAAAGAAGCTATAAAGTCAATTGTTTGGGTAGTTGTAATTCTGTCATGAATTTACTGGTTTTGGTGGTAAATAAACTTTTTGCAATACTGAAAGTGTAAAATGCAAAGTGACCCTCCACAGGTTCTGTCCTGAATGTCTGTTCTAACCTAGAACTTCATTAAGCTGTATAGACCTTAGGGCTGGTTAATTTTGTTGTGTTATGTTTTCATTTATTTGTTGTCTTTTTAATAATAAAATTCATAAAATATAAAAAGAAGCTTTCCTTCACAAGGTTAAGAGCAATTCAAGTCTCTGTATGCATACATGAATATTCAGAAGACAATTTAACATCATCTATTAAGAAAAATAAATTTATCCGGTCATCATGCCCTAAGGTCTGTGACCTCCAGAACTCTCAGCCTCTGACCAGGATTCCAGTATCATAGTAGCCATGGGATTCTCTCCTATGGAACAGGTTTCAAAGCTAATCACATGAGTGTAGAGCTCCTTTACAATACACCAGTGAGAACATCTTACCAGGCAGGTTAGTATTGTAGCAGGAACCAGTACTGAGTAAGATTGCTGATGCCTTTATTCCCTCAGTAGTCTGCACAGCACCTTCTGGCACTATAAAAAATAGCCATTTTATAGGAAGCTTCCAAGCCATTTCAAGACTGAATTCTCTGTCTTCCAACTCTTCAGTCTTTTACCTCATACTCTTCACAATGTAAAGTATCCCTCTTTAGCTTTACTGATCATATTTTATGTTTATTCTTCCCGTTATTTCTCGACTTCATTTATTTCATGTTTATCAGTGTGAATAGTAGCACCCTCTCTGCTCACTAGTCTTGTCTAGTAGTTGATGAAGCTTTTGCCATAAAGCATCTTCACAGTCAACATGAATGGATTTGTACTTACTTAAGATATTCATTTCTATGGTTGTCTAAAATGATATTTTCAAGGAGATTTAACTGAAGAGGAAGCACTCTCCACTATGTGGGTGAACTTTATTATTAATTAAGATCCCAGACTGCATAAAGGGAAAAGAACCAATGATCGCAAGTGTTCATTTCTTGATGCTTCCTGATCTAACTGGGTGAAATATTGTGCTGCCCTTGTGTGTAGTTCTTCCTGTCTTGCCTTCCTCACTGAGTCAAAATAAACCATTTTTGTTTCTTCTTGTCAGGTATTTGACTATAGCAATGGGAAAAGTTAATAATACAGTATTTTTCAATAGTATATTTCTAACATGTCTTTAGTATCTTTCTAAAATAATGGGAATATTTTCTTTATTGATGCAAAACTCTTTATTGGATGTTCACTGTGTATTGGGAATTGTGATAGCCATTGCCCACAAAGTAGCCAAGAGGACAAACAAAAACTATTTTTCTTACTAAGTGTATATTAAATAAGGGGATATGTTTTAAAAAGGAAAAAGATTAATATAATGATGAAAGATAATACATTTTAATAAAATAAATCAAGATTTTGAGATAGAGTTTCGCTTAAGAAGCAAAGAGAAGCACATTATTGAAAATATTCCTTGAAAGCTCTTTGGAAAGAATCTTTAAGTTGAAGCCTTAGGAAACAATGCTAGATCTCCCAACAAGCATCATATAAATTCTGTAGTGGTATTTATGCTTGCACAAGTGCAGAGCTGAATAAACACACTTCCAAGAATGCTATTACTTCTGTGTGCCGATGACAAGTTAATGGACAGATAGAAAGGAACGATATGTGATGTGGGGAGGATAAACATTAGCAGCAATAGGTAGGGATGGACTGAGATGCTCATCTGTTCTTACTATCCAAAAGTACTGACGTCAGTGGTTCTCACGATCCATGAAAACTGAAACTTTGGTCATTGAGCTAAATAAACCTCTGCTTCAGGAGGCACAGAAGCCAGAGGAGAATTCGGTAGTTCTCAGAGAAGCTACTGGCTCAATCAATACATCTCCTAACAAAGTGATCTAGAAAAATAGTTTGTGAACAGCAGCCTGTGGACAAAGTGCTCTTGTTCAACTTCTAAGCTTAGAAAGAATAAATTTCATGCCACTTTCTGCCTTTAAATCTCATGCCAAATAGTTCTTATGTTCTCTGTCATTTCAAACCTAGGTATCAATATATTTGGTGAGAAATATAACTACTTTAAGGGAAATCCACACATTAAAATTTCATCACACTAGTCAATGAAAGATTTAAGAGTAATGTATGATAGGCTCTGTGGGTAATGAGAAATCCTTGGAGAACTCAAGTGCTTAGTATGTTTGATGATTTATGAGTTAAAGAGATTGAACAGCAGAAAGGAAGAAAAAAGAACATGGAATACTTGGAGAGAGAATAGCAGTAGTGATTGTAGACAGTTTCACACAAGTATAATGATAAATAATGATTCCTTACTTTAGCCCTTCTCTATACAGTAAGCTTAAGTTTCCCAACTTGCTATCCTAATGCAAAACTGAAAAGTAATAACAAAAAGTTACAACATCTACAGTAATGATTCTTACATGAGAATGCTTGTTTGAATAACATGAAAGAATGTGAGCAATTCCATTCTTGTGGCTCAGTTGCAGAAGTTATATTTCAGTTGTATAGCTGTGTTCCAGCTATGGGATGAAAAGATCAGAGAGATGAAGCCTGAGCAGTATAGTTCTTTTGTGTTTGAGTGTTCTCACTAGCAATGAATTATTTTCTTACTCTGGGTTCTGGAAGATAAAAATTTAAGATGGTAAATTAATACATAATCAATTAAAGATAGAATATAAAGTGATTTTAGTAACACCCTGGAATTTAATTTATCATAGTCTTTTATACCATTTTAAAAATATTTATTTTATGTAATGCAGATAAGTATTTTGCCTGCATGTATGCATATATGCAGTGTGCCTTCATTGTGCATGTAGAAGCAAACGAGGGCATCAGTTTCCACTGGAAGTGGAGGTACAGACAGTAATGAGCTGCCATATAGTTGCTGGGAGAAGAATCTGCATCCTCTGAAAGAACAGCAAACACTCTCAACCACTGGGGCATCTCTACAGACCACTTATTTACATTATTAGTAAGGAAAAACAAACTTCAATGATCATATCAATTTTATCAAATTTATTATGTTGGTTGGAGTGTTATGACTCTTTCATCGTCTTATAGTACCTACTGTTTCTGGAAAATAGAACAAGATTGAAGATAATAGTTTCGCTTTCCTGAAGCTGTATTTTTGATGTACGTTTGATAAGTAATGGACTCTTAAGTTAGTCCTTCTTACTCTTAACACATTTAAGCTATAGTCAAGAGGTGGTTAAAATTACATATTAAAAAGCAGTGAGCATCCGAACAGACCAGGCTTCCACACAGCCAGGGGGGAGGACCTTCGTCATCCCACAGGGCAGGGAACCCTGACTGCTCTTTGGAATGGAGGTGGAGGGGGTAGGGGAGGGGGAGGGAATTGGGAGGCGGGCAGGAGGTGGAAATTTTTAATAATAATAAGAAGAAGAAGAAAAGAAATTAAAAATAAATAAATAAATAAAAAGCAGTGAGATTTTGAGTAAGAAATGGAATGGTTAATCTTCAATTTTCAGTTCCAAGTTTTGAAGGAACTATTTGGTTCTATTACTTTCCACTTTCCATTTACTGACTCCACCAATCAGGTGTCATTCATCTAAAACCAGGTTTGGTGAACCTTATTACTTTCTTAGTTCACATTTGATTCAGATGTAGATACACAGAATGTAAGTGAGCTAAATACATCTATTGCTCCATAAAATAATCAACACCATGGGAATACATAGCTCTCAGTCAAATTGATGCCCGAATTATTCCTCTCTACACCTTGACTGAGTCTTTCCACTTATTGGTACTTTGCATGTACCCTGTGAAAGTCACTGTGGCCAGCAGCCTTACTGTGACCCCTACAATTAGCATGAATTGCTGTATGCTATGTAGAGTTTGAACATGTCCCCAGCTAACACCATTTGAAAATATAATCCTCAGTCACAAGGTTTGTATACACTAACAGACTGTGTTATGTCTGGAGCACTCTGTCTTCATTAATGGATCAGTGTTTATCATAAAATTACTGGAGACCAGAAGCTCACCGTGTTTTTCCTGTCATGCATACACTTTCGTAACGTGATGTTTTCTGTGGAAAGATGAATCTCGGAAGGTAAAATGCTTGGGTTGGCCTTTTCAGCCTTTAGAGTGAAAGACAAAGAAACTAGTGTTTTGTATAAATGACGTTCTCTGTGATAGTCTGTTGTAGCAGCATGGGATGACTGGGACACTGCGTAAAATATTTAACACTTTAAATTTGTGTGAGTTTGCATACATGCACACAAATATAAGTGAGTTATCTTTGTATGTATGTTCACTTTTAGTATGAATTTTAATTTGTGATCATAGAAGTATGTTTTTCATGTAGCTTTCTTGGAATAAATAGATAATTAGTAATTTCTAAATTACTAGAAAGTATCATGGTACATTTCTCTAATAACAACAGAATATATTTTTGTTCTGAAAGGCAGAAATATGTTAGCCAGCTTAAAGGAAGGAAAATAAAACTAAAATTATTAAATCTATTTATTTATCATATTGCTGAGACATTCTGAGGCCTCATACGGAATGAAGAGAAGTTGGAGTGTCACAATTGTCATGTAGCAGAATAGCATTTCAATTATTATACCATTTGGAAAAGGTTATGGACTCAAGCAGGTAATTTTTATTCAGCATTATTACAGAGTATTCAATTGATTCCATTCACTTCAGTACATGGAGTCAGAATCATAGATATTGAATATCTTTTACAAGAGAACATTGCAGGTTTAGAAAGTAATTTATGGGGCTACATATGTGTCATGAACAGAATAAAAAAAAACAGCAAAAGATATTAGCAAAAACTCATTGTTTACCAGTGGCTCCCCTTTCTTTCCTCTCATGTCGATTACTTGAAAACATATTGCTTATTAGTACCGAATTCTCTCATTCCATGTAAGAAGTTGTGCTATTGTACAAAAGGTCATCTTGACCCTCATCACACTCTCTGGCTTTATCTTCCTTCCATAAAATGCTATACACGCTGCACAGACACATGCACAACCCACACATTCAGGCACATGCAATTTTCAGCTGGGAACAAAGATGAAGACAATTATAAACTATATTTGGTCTTGTTTTATTCCCTAACAAATTGTAATATCAATAGAGAGTCATCTCTGAAGTTACTACTTGTGTTCCAATTAAACCATAAATTCCTGAAGTATTCTTAGATAACAAGTATATTTATTATTTATTTAACCAAATTTCCACATTTTCCTGAAGATTGAACAGAAGCTCAGATAGGTAAAACAGATACAATAGAATCCCAGCCTCCTTAAAGTTAACAAACCCACTCTTATGATTACTATCTCAGGATAATTGTCTCAACTTCTGATGATTTGTTCCTGGTCCAAATACAGCAGGATACTGTACAAGTACTTAGAGATGTCGCACTGGAGGAGATCTTCAAGTCACTTGAGAAATCCCATGAAATGTGACATTAGAAACTAAGGCTCATCTTTTCTTTCTTCTTTTTTCTCCAGGAGTGAGGTAAATGCTTTTGTTCCAACTCACATCTCTTCTATAATTTGTACCACAAAGGCAAAACAACAAACTCAAATGAGAATGAATAGAAAAAAAATTAACCTAAATCAAAACCATATAAAGCTAAATTATTCCTCTTTATAGGTTGATTAAATCCATTATTGCATCTTGATCTGATACAACTGTTAAAAAGTAAAATGAATATAAACGTAACTGTAGATGACTAAAAGTTTAAAATAAAACATTAACAGTACCAGGAAATAGAGAAATACAGAAAGGAATGTGAAAAAAGAGAAAAGAATAGAGAAAAATGCAGCTGCAGTCATGTAAGCCAGACATCATAAAGGCAGCCATCAACACATATGACCAGATGTTGTTAGTAAAAATGAAATTTGTCCCTCTAATTAAAGAGAAATATAAACAGTGCTTTTATTGCTAGAATTATCAAAGACCTTTTAAATGTAGTGCGTCTTGTACAATTATATTCTAGATATTTGCATTAGGAAATAAAGGATCTTCATGAGCAAAGTATTGCCATCTAAAATCTTTGAAAATTTTATGATAAGCATAGCAAGTAGTATATGTAACTAACAAAAGGCTCGAGGAGCATGGAAAATGACTCACTAAACATGCAAGGTAAAGAAAATCAGCAGCTGAATCGCCAGATTACTTTTAAAACACAGATGTTAAGATTCCTTGTATACAATAAACAATAGTATTGTTCAAATATTATTTAATACTCTACCAGGTTCTGTGATTCATCTACAGAAGTTATGAAACCTCCCTTCTAAGATGCCTCGATTCTTGGCAGAAATCAATAGAGATGCATGGTTCACATCAGAGCCAAAATGGTCAATTCAGATAAAGACAAGTAGTTGAAAGGATAAGGTGTTCCTCCGCCATTTCTTGATTTACACAAGCGTCATACTACGAAATTTGTACTATGAAGATCTCCAATTCCAGATGTCCCAAAGTTAGAATATTATTTAAATCAGTGCATACTTTAGGCCTCAAAAACATCTTTTAGGTTCTTTTCCCATCAACAAAGTTTCCAGATACATTTTAGATAATTTTTGATTTCTCCTGATAAACTGTTATATTCTACTCTATGTTGCTTTCTTCTTCATGATGTTACTCAGATCCTAGGCCCATAAACGTGCTACAGACAGCTTTAGTTTTCTTGTATTTCTAAAGAAATTGATACCAAGAATTGGTTAAACGAAAAACAATACTTACAGTTTAGTCAGAAATACCAGAAATAATTTCTTAGGCCTATTCGTCCCTCCCAGAGGCAGCAATGCAATGTCAGAAACAGGACAAAACAAACCAGAAATGCACTGACTGAATTACATCTCGGGCCAGACCCGAGTTCTCTTCCAGGGAAGTAAGCTTCTCCTCGGTTCCAGGTCTTTTCTATCTCCCATCATGGGACACCTGAGGGAACGTTTAACTATATAGATTTCATTGCTTAAGAGTCCAACACAACTGCTTCAATGACATTTTATTTTCACGTGTATTTTCATGACTGTCATCTCCAAATGTCTCCTTGGAAGAGAAACTATCACTTTAGTGTTCCAAACTTAGCCTAGCAGAGTACATGGCAAATTGCAAGGATCAAGCAAATGCTTGAGAGATTAAAAATTTCAATGCAGATGTAAATAAATAAAGAACAGTAAATAAATAATATGTAAGAGGGTTAATTTTGCTACTTAATCTGATGCTCTAAAGTGCTGAGATCATGTCTTATATTTTATAATACCACAAATTCTTCCAACTGGATAGCATCTAATAGGTGCTAAATATTACTGTATGCTATAATTTAACTTGAGACTATTCTATTGTACTACAGCATCATTCTATGTCATATTTTGCTTTAATTCATATGCCTTATAGATGCACCCATATACCTTATCAGAAATTTTAGGACTTATCATACATAAGTTTATTATTGATTATAATTTTCTAATGGTGTGAGATCTTTTATCAATCAGGTTTCTATAAAAAGAGCTTGGAGAGTATGCATGTTTAGAAAAAAATTAACAGAAGCAAGGTGATCTCTGCTCTAATGTGCATGTAATAGAAGTGTAATATCTAACTAAAACCAAAAATGATGTCAATGACATGTCTTTCAAATTAGTATCATGATATCACTCACAGCTAACTTGTTCAGCAAACATTTGTCAGATACCCACTCTGTGAAATGATCTGTAATACCCTTTAAAGGGAGTAAGATTAGATTTTTTTTTCACTTTCTTTTTTTCCTCTCTAAAGCAACAGCAAAAACTAATACTTATTAGGCATTAATATTATGTCAGTCTTCTTGCTGAATGTCAAATACACATTATCTCTTACACTTCTCAAAGAAAATGAATGAAGAAAAACATCCAAATTCTGAAGAACCAAGTCTCATAGAGAATGGATGACTCATGTTCTATATCTAGGGAAGGCCTGAGAACCAGATGATGTGGGAGTCCCCTTTTTGTGCTGTGATTACCATTAGTGAATAAAGAAACTTCTTTGGACCTATAGCAAGGCAGAACTTAGGTAGGCAGAGAAAAATAAATAAAATGCTGGGAGAAAGGAGACAGAGGTGGAAAGACACCATGGAGCCGCTGCTAGAGTCAAACATGCCAAAACTTTGCCAGTAAGCCACTGTCATATGGTGATAATACAGATTAATAGAAATGGGTTAAATTGATATAAGTGTTAGCCAATAATAAGCTAGAGCTAATGGGCCAAGCAGTGATTTAATTAATGCAGTTTCTGTGTGATTATTTCAGTTCTGGGAGGCTGGGACAATTAAGCAGCCCCCTCCTACAACCAGACTCACAGGGAAGGTAGATTCCAAGACCTAGACCATGTATGACTTCCTCAATTTACTAGAGCCTTTTCCCCATTCGTTACTACGTCTGTCTTCAGTCTTTACTTCCTTGGAACTGGGTATCTAAGCCTTTAAAAGCAGCTTTATATGATACATTTCATTGAGCACAATATCTAAAGATTTAGTCTTAAAATTATAGGTGACAAATGATTATAAGTTTAAGGTTTTCAGTAAATTCTCTCATCTCTCTCTCTCTCAAATTTAAATAATCCTCATTTTCTTTAAGATTTTGATTGAATATTGAACCCATGAAGAGCACTAGGCATAGAGGAAAAATTTATGTGCCAATTTTATAATTTAAATTATGTAATTTCAGGTTTCAATTTTTATATATTAATTGAATATATATATATATATATAAATTATAGCCTCATGATTCTTGAACCCAACAAATGATAGCGTCATGTAACAACACATAGGCCATAAAAATTTCTAGTCAGCAAACTTGGTATGTAGTCCAATTCAGAGCAGGTATTCCTCCAAGGTAGCCATCACCATTAATATATCCATATTAATAGTAGTTGAATATTCTGGGCATGAATATCTATCTCTTTGGTAAGATAAGAGAGATTTTCAGCAATTACGTCATTGGTTATGTTTTCTATGATTCTCTTCTTCTTCTGGAACATTCTAAGTACAAGATCGTCTAATTTCATACGGTTCAATGGGTTTCCTGGTCTGTGTTTTTCTTCATAATTATTGTTTTAATGTCTTTTGTCTGACTAGGTTATTCCAAAACTTCACCTGTAAACTCATAATATCATAGTGCTCCTGAATTAAGCTTGCTTTTGAAGCTCTCAACTTTGTCCTGCATGAAGTAGAAAATGGAGGAGTTGACATTCCTGGTGCTGAGGAACAGATATGTATAGTGAGGACTCCCAGAAGCCTTCACCTAGATTCCATGATTTGGCTTTCTCACAAGCACTGAGGCCAGTAAACATCTTGGCTTTGCATCAGCTTGTTTTATTGTAGGACAAAAAGAAAGTTATGTAAATCCTGTAAGGAAATTTTTACTAAAAACAAAGAGACTATATTAGAGAATAAATTAAATATATGAATTAAGCCAGTCAGATAAAAATCATATTGACTTTTACCTATGGGGTGCCCTTTTAAGACTGAACTAAAAACAAATTTTAGACATTTTAAAATGAAATGAATATGATTAACTTTGGACTCTTCCTTATATTGACAAAGTCATTTTGTGCTTTTGGTCTCCTTACTCTTCAGTTTGGTCATCTATGAAAGGGTCCTTAACAGTCCACATGAGATCATGTAAAGAGATCTTGTTCTCAGAATAACCCATAGTATGTCAATTAAGGCTGTCATCTCCAGAACCACAGGGCCTCTGTCACATATCCCTACTCACCTCAAAGAAATTACTAAAGCTCACAATAAAGTTGCCTCCTGAAATAAAATTGGGGCAAAAGAGTCCTGAGATAAATATTAGAGAATTAGTATGTTTATGCTTTTGTCTCAGAAAGAAAACTCACTAAATTCCAGTTATTAAAAATGAGTGTAACTCCACTAAGACTTGAAATATTCACCTAAGAGACTGTGTTGATGAGAGATTAGATTTCACAGTACACACCATATAGCAAAATGTTAGAAAACTGCTTATTTCATGGCTCAGTTCTTCACCAATAAGATTGTTTCCCTGCGACTACTTGGTCTTCTGTTTCTAAAGACATTCAAATGAGTCCACAAATGGATTACTTTAAATTAGTTATTTTTATTCCTGTACACTAATCATGAAAATAAAAGCCTAGAAGTCAACACGGCACTCATAATTTATTAAGTCCTAGAATACTGATGGAAGTCTTGTAATGCAACAAATGACTTACTGTGTAATTCAGCAAAGCCCATGACTTTCAAGAAAGTATGTCTCCAAGAAATCGAATATGCCTAAATTGTAGCATATAGGAATCATAATTTCTTTATAAGCCTGTGGAGTGAATTACCATATCTAATTTCTACAAAGAACCAACATAAAAACCATGCAAGCAAGAGATTTGTATTTAAAGTCAGATTAGAGGGCTCAGATGCAGCTCAATGGTATAACACCTGTTTAATTTTAATGTGTGAGGTTCTGTCTTCAATCATCAGCTTGGTAAAAATTAATAGCATTAGTAATATAGAATAGCTACTCTTGCTTGTACTTTAGAAATTAAATTTATTTTTCATAAGACAACATTTAAACTTCCAATAAAATCAAAATTATTTAAAAACTTCTTGTTAATAATGTATTTCCAGAAGCTGAATAGATACTTAATAGATCAAGGGTTTGCTCAGCAAGCATGAGGTCTGTGGTTGGACTCCCTGTAAAGAGTTGTGTGAAAGGCATTGCCTCTAATTCTCAAACACACACATACCGCAATACGATAAAATATTAAAATTAATTAAAGTAAGATTATATGTATGAACCATCATAATCAATTAATGTATATTATATATTTTATTAATGAGATTTCAAATACCAATTTAAAATGGAAGCAACTGAAGATAAAGTGAAAGTTATTGTAATGAAACTCAAAACAACAAAACATTGTTATTACTCTGAGTACTTTTATATTTTCTTTTTGTCCTTATACCTCTAAAATAATTACTACTGAACTTGCCCAAAGGTGAGACGATCTTTCAGGGATCCTGTTTCATGAAAGTGTCGGCTAGACATTCTGCAGGACACAGAAAAAAAGTGACTGACAAACTGCTGATATAGGTGGAAATGTCTTTGAAATTTCCTGCTACATGAAAATGTCTGCCAGATACTTTGAGCCAGTAGGCTGAAGATTGGATGCCCAACAGTACAGAAGAACTTTGGGTGACTGTCCAGGCAGCAAGCTATCTCTATCAATTCTAGAGTTGTGGAAGTTGCTTACAATTCACTTCCTGTTTAGTTAGGTAGCATTATATCCTTCTGGAGTCTTTGATGGATTTGAAGAATTCATAGTTATAGTTATTGTTTTCCTTAGTTATGATAAAAAGATGTAAATATTGTAACTGTAATTCTTGCTTGATACCTCTTTTGTTATATGTAATTCTGCTGTATTACTGTTAAAGCCTTTTTTATTTAAACAGAAAAGGGGAAATGGTGTGGGAGGTCCTTCTGTCTCTGTGTTTCTTTTTTGTTTAATGAATAAAGAACAGCATATTTCTAGTAACTAAATTTATGAATTAACAAGTTCATTAAAAACTAATTATGGTGAGAGTATTTAAATACATAAGGACACTAAATTGTCAAATTTTACAACAAATTGTATATAATTCTATTGGTTAAGTATACAACAATATTTTAAAAAGAAATTCCTATTTACTGACTTCCTTGCCAGCGCAGCATGAAGTCCAAGAATCAGCAAAGGGTGTCCTGGTTGAATGAAGGCACAGAGCATGAGGCTGAGGTGGAACAGCTTCTTTATTGTTCTGCTGGGGCTGGCTTTTATACCATGGCACCAAATGAGGAGGGGGCTACATAGGCACTGTAACCTGACCCCGGCAGGGATCAAAGAAAGGTCACCATGCACTCAAAATCCCTTCTCCCACTCCAGGAGCAGAGGATATCTATTATGTTTTCTTTGCAGATAAGCACCTCAAAGGGGGGCAGGGATATCATAACTCGGAACTGCTGTTCCCACAATTCCCCATACTTTATTTTATAATGAGGGGTCCTGTCTTAGGTCCTGCGAGGGAAGTACCTTCCCTTACCCATCATAGGGCCCTGTCTTAGGTGGGGGGATCTCCTCACAGGTTGCCGGTCCTTGGAGACCCTCATTTTTTCAGCATCTGCAGCCATGCCTCAAGACTTCCGGGAGAGTCATGCGATTGAGCAACACCTGACAGTGAACAAGCTCAGTCAGGGTGAAGATGTTTAGGACTCGTTTTAAGAGGACCAGATAAGCACCTCAAAGGGGGGCAGGGATATCCTAACTCCGGGGTGCTGTTCCCACAACTGACTTCACATTGTTTTTAAAATGTGATATAATTTCATGTATTCTCTTCCAGTACAGCTATGATGCCTTCTGTGATCTTTCAAACATATTCAAAGCATATTACACCTCTTTGACCCAATATCAACATTCACGTTCTTGAACATTTTATTGTTCATTCATTAATCACTACTCAGAATTTTTTTCTTTATAGAGGGCGTTTACACAGTAGGAAATGGCTACACTCACCCAAACAAGAAGGAAACAAAGTTTGTCAGTTTTTCCACTAATTGTTAGCTGACATTTTGACTCAGGATGATCCTGTATCCTACAATGTGATGTTATGGACCACTTTAGATGGGAGATTTCACAGCATTTATTTCTTCTTTCCTAAATTGTCATCTCCAGGGCAAATGGGATATAGGAAGATGAACGTCTGGTCTAAAATAGTAGAAATTGCAAAAATAGTGAGAAAAACTCAAGCCAGCCTTTTCTCTGTCCTATAGGCCCCGAGGTACAGGCCCTGAGATAATTTTGCCCCCCCCCCAAAAAAAAAGAGTTTAAATGATTGGAGATACAAGAGATGGGTATTGGCCCCAAACTCCCAAGACCAAGTTCTCAGTACAAGGGAGATCTGCTTGCCTCAGATGGATTAAGGCCTCAGATGGATTGAGTACAGGGAATAAGCAAAGACAAGAGCAGGGGAAGGAAACCACAGAGATGGGGCAGGGTTATTTGTTCCAGCGGGACAAAGGACTGCCTCTGGATAGAGAAGAGGCAGACATGGATCATAGGACAATGACAGTTTATAAAGGTAAAATGGGGAACCCCGTATTAGGATGAGGTGTTTAATTTTAACTGGGCGTGTTATGTTAACCAAAGGGGATTTCAAAAGCTGAACTTTAATACTTTGGTAGTTGGGCCTCAGTAGTCAGCCTCGGGAGAAGAAAGTGGCCAAATAAGGGGATGTTCCTTGGAGGCTAGCTTTAGGAATAGAACCTAGCAGGTTTTCAGTAAGGCAGTGGGAATGGGAAGATGGACATGACCTGCCAGATCTGTGTTTGCCGTGCGCAGGCCAGCCAGAGTCCCTTCACACTCTAGCAGGAACAACAACCTCAGACTGAAATATGTCATGAGACTGGCAAAAAATAAAGCTTATTTCAAAGCTGATGGAAAATGTATCTATTGTTTTGGAAGAAATTATGAATAGTCAGGTTTTAGAAAGGTTTCCTGAACTGACTCTGAAGCCAGAGGATTCTGCCTTGTATTTGCTGGCTTACTTATCCACACACTCTATCAAACTTCTCTCTAGCACAGAGAATTCACCTAAAAATCTTTTTTTTTATTTTTTAATTTTGGACAAACTTTGTGATTGTCCTCCTGAGATGTTATAGAGGCCACTGTTGCAGGACACCACTGAGGACACTTTTCAACAAACTTCCCAGAATCCTAAGTCATCTGCATAAGCTCCTGAGGAAGAGCAAACACTGATGCTTTATGCTTGACAAACTGACAGCTGGATCAATTCAAGCAGGTGACATCTGTCTGGACTAGCACAGTAGAGTTCGGATGACTTCACCTGCATTGATTTCTTTCCCATAGCTGTCTTGTGTGGAAATGGCATAGGTATTAACTGGTATTCACAGGTCAAGGAGCGCTCTCTTCTGTTTCACCCAGCACAGGGAAGTAAGGGGATGTAAGGGGATCAGAGCTCAACCTTAACCAGGCAGGTTTAATGGAGACAGAGAGCAACACTTGGGAAGCATTTGAATCCAATCAGGGAGGACAGAGACCGAGATAATAAAGACCTAAATATGCAAGTGTTCCTCCATGAATAACTTCATAAGTACAGTGTCACAAAATATGCATACAAATCAATTGACGACTAAACATTTTAAAGTATAATATTTCACATTCTCAATTACTATTTTAAAGCAATTTTTAAAGTTCCTTTAAAATAACAGAAGTTATGAAGCATGGTTTTGCATTTTCAAAAACAGTCTTAAATGGTTACATTGACTCCCATTCTCCCAGTCTTCAATGGGTCTCTGGGAACCAGGGGAAAAGGCCCTCTCCTAGCTCCATCTGTCTCCACAGAAAGCCTATAGTAGCAGATTTACAGGATGTGAAGAATTTTCCTGTGTCGGGAAATATCCATTCTTTATATTACTCTCTTCTCCTTTTTAAAAAATCATTTTCTTTCAAAAAAGTGATTTTTAACATTAACTGAGAGTCACTCTTTCTGCTAGCTCTGGGTAGATTTGTTACAAATTTAAAAGAAATTCTAAGAAAAGAAAATGGAGTAGTTTCTCTCTTTCACTTGTTCTTTGGCCGGGTCTGTTTAAGGTTGGTGTAGGGAATTTGTGAATCTCCCTTATGCAGCAAGAACTCTGGGGTCAGAGTAACAATATATTCTTGGCAGTAAATATCTCCTGGTGAACCCAGCACAGTGGGGCCTTTCATTTGTAGATTACCTCCTTGTCTGCAGGCAGTATTGCTAGCAAATTTGCTCACAAATGATTTAATGTTGTAATTTAAAAATATTTAAGAGTTTGAAACCAAATTAAGCAGTGACTATAGAAAAATTTTCTAGTTTATCTAGAGAAAGAAAGTTAAAGCCTCATCTTAAACAAAATAGAAATGGAAGTTAAATGGATTGTTGGTTGTGGAACTAGCACTTTAGGGTAAAAAAAATGTCAGAGTCCACTAACTAAATATTTTATGAATCCCAAAGGACACAAGTAAATTAATCTCAAGCGTTTAATTCAAAATAGATAGCATCAGACACAGACAATTTACTTTAGCTTTCCAGTCATCCTCTGTTTCATTTGTGCTGGTGAGGTTTTCAGAACTCCATCGTATGGGGCCGGGGAGTTGGCTCAGCATATTGAGGTGCTTGCTGCCAATTCTGGCAACCTGAGTTCCATCCCCAGGACTCACATGATGCCAGGAGATAAAGCTTTCCTACAGATGTGTACTTGGCACTTAAAAAAAAAAAAGAAAGAAAAAAAGAATTCCATCATCTTATAGATTTTGCTTGAGATCTTAAAATTGTGTGTAACAAAGTCTGGAGTTAGCTTTGGTTTGGCTGGAGTGTAAGACCAGGATTAAAGAAAGTTAAAGAACACAGCTTGAGGCAGCTTGTGAAATGAGCCCTGCATTTTTTGCTCCAAGAACCCGAACACAAATAGCTAAGACTATTGGTGAGAGGTGGTAACCTTTTATTCTGCCCTGAGCATAAAATACGGCCTTTGTCACTGAGGTCTCCATTCCAACTCTAGGAAAGAGGAAAATACCCAAGCTCCTACCCTGTTACACAACCTTCCCCAGTAAATCGGCTCTGAGGATTTTCCCTTCAGCTGCTACAACAATAGTACTTGTAAGAGGATTCAACTCTAAGAAAAATTTAATCATTCTCATAATGAAATAATACTCCACTTTCTCTTAAAGTAGATATGGATTAACTTACAAGAGTCAGGTATTTAGGTCGTTAATATTTTAGATGATAATCCTGTTGTCTTCAGATATGATTATCGATTTACTATGGACATATTTTCAAATATATCTCATGAGAACAAATATTAGATTTACAATTGAATTACTTTCTTGTTATTTGGCCATCTGAATTTTCAGGATATAAATTAAATAGATTTTTTCCCTAAAAGCTATGACAATGATCCAACAATAAATAACAACAATTTTCTTTAATCTGTATCAATGTGAATGGTTAATTGGTGTTAATAATTATCCATTAATAATGAACTTCTTTGTCTTAAAATCATACCCTAAGCAATAAAATAGTAGTACCATTACAGAAACTAATTTTCTACATGTAAGTAAGGTGGCCTTTAGAACAGTAGTGACAGATTAAAACAATTTCAAATATTCCTAATTATATCAAGAAATAATTTTAATGGGGCAACTCTCTTCCCCCAAAAGTTTTCATTTTGTTGGGAGAAACATCTGTTTTAATTAATATGTAACTGAATCAATCACACAATTTTCCATTAAATATAAGAAAAATTTGCAAAATCATGCCTAGTGCTTTTGCAAGTTTTAAATTTTTATTTGAAAAAAATCGTTATTGACATAATTTATGTTTCTATTTGCAACCTTCATTTTTTATGGTGCCCACCTAGTATATTAATATTTATAACTAAAAATAATGTAAGAGGAGTATTCTTTGAAAATCAGTGATGGCAACCTTCTCTTGTAGGTTCCCACTTAAGACCATTTGGGAATGGACACATTCCTTATTTAATTCATCAGTCCTTTGCCCTCTTGCAGAATGATAGATACAGAATTTATGGCTCTCATTGAATGAAAGCACACACACATCACCACATACATATATACACATGTAACATTTAACTATTGCTGTCAGCATATTGCAAAATATGTTTCTAAAAGGAGTTGTAAGAATCAATTCTTTATACATGACAAAATTGTATTTTTTTATTGTATGAAGAACAACAAAGGTGATTTTATTCATGGACGTCACCACAATACAAAGAATTGTGTTAAGTCACAATATCCAGAAGGTTGAGAACCACTGCTTTAGAAATTTAGTCCATTAACATCATGGCAGGGAGCTTGGCAGCATGCGGGCAGAAATGGTGGTGGAGAGGTAGTTGAGAGTTCTGCATGTGGAGACACAGGCACAGAAAGAAAGAGAGTACCGCTGAAACCCAGTCTACCTCCGGTGACACAGTTCATCCAACAAGGTCACATCTGCTCCAACAAGGGCACAGTCCTAAAGTCACTCCCTAACCGTTCAAACATAAGTCTGTGTGGTCCATTCTTTTTGAAACCATCACAATGACACACAATTGACATTCAGTTAACTATGCACAGAGAAAAATCTTCCTTTATTTGTAGATTTTTATTTGTGTATATTCTTGTGAAAATATGTCAACAGTTGATAGAGTGAACATCATGATAATTTTACACACTTATTTTTGGGAAGCATTTTGCCTCCCACTCTGACCTAATCCTCTAACTTTCTTTGCTAATTATTTGTCAGTTTTGTGCCATCTTGGATTTTTCTCAAACTTTGTAAAAAGAGAAACATATTGTTTTACTTGGTTTGGTAATATTATGATCAACACTCTGACCACAAGCAACTTGGGGAGCAAAAGATTTACTTATCTTATAGTTTGTGCTTCTAATTGAATTACTTTACACCATCATCACTATGATCAACTATGACCTTTGTTCAAAATAAATTCTTCCTCCCTCTAGTTGTTCTGTTACATATTCTATCACAACGATGTAAAAACATTCCAGTTGTGCTGATGCTATAATTTTGAATGTTTGTCTGTGATCTACTGTATTTCCTACACACATTAGTTGAAACAAAATGTGAGAACTGAAAGTTGTGTCCTCTCAATATTCACATAACAAAACCTGTTTCCCAAACAGCTGCATTAAGAGATGGTGCTTCTGAGAGTGATTGGCCATGAAGATAGGATCTTTATGATTCATGCTAAAAGAGGCCCTAAGTGGTTTGTTCCCTCACCTTGACGATGCAGTGGGAAGGTACCATGTAAACCATCTATAAACCATGAGGCAAACTCTCAACACTCCTCAGCACTTTTCTGTCAGATTACCTGGACTTGCATTTGGTGAAAGATGTGTGTGTGTGTGTGTGTGTGTGTGTTTGTGTAATCTTACATAGGCATACATTTATACACAAGCTCATATATATGTGTGTGTGTGTGTGTGTTTATGTGTATCTTATTAATTTTCCAGTCTATGCTATTTTGTTGCAATAATAACATTGGACTAAGACAGGAAATATATGAATCTCTTTCCAAATTTTATTCTGATTAATTGATCTATGTATTCATTGGTCATGAAGCATGACCTCAAAAACCCAGCTTTATTTTTATTAATTTTGTAATAATTCTCAAACTAAAGTAGAACCACTTTCAAATATATTCTAAGTTTTGGTAGATTGTGTGTGTGCGTGTGTGTGTTTAAGTAGCTTTCTAAAACAAAGTCACATATCATCCAGCATGACAGCCCTATATAACTGAAACTAGTCTTTACTCTTGAGTCTATCAACTCTAAATCATGAGGCTACAATCATGTATCACACCTGATTTTCACTTTGGTAAGTCACAAGTGAAAGTTTCTTTATTTTAGTTTACACATTTAAATATAGCTTTGACATTTAATGTCATGAAATTTTGGATTTACAACTGAGAACATTTTGAAAAATGCCGTTTCAATTCTATTCAAAGATGAACAGGATAGTTTTAAACCAACTCAATGCTTTAGTAAATTATTTAATATTTTTATAACTATAGATATTTTGGCAAGTTCATTCTTAGGTAAAGTTGTCTCACATTTTCAAGAATCTGTGTATTTCTGTAAAATCTCATAATCTATACACCCATTTTCATAGGCAAGCATTATTAGAATTTTCACCCAGACTAAACTGAATGTATAGCTCAATTAATAGATAATTAGTATTTTACAAATTATGATTCCTCTGACCATTCCTTACATTTGGTTTCTTTAACTTTGCTGTACTCTATAGTGTCATTGTCACATTATATCTTTTAGAAGTATTTTGTTAAATTTAAACATATAGGGTTTTTGTTTTTTTTTTTTTTTGCTTGTTGTTATAAAGAGAATTGCCATTTTCTGTCTCTTTCTTCAGTAACTTAATATCTTCATTGTGGATGACCTTCACGGCCTCGGTTAAGTTGATTCCTAGCTATTTTATTATTATTTGAGTCTATTATGAAAGGGAGTTGGTCCACCATTTGTTTCTATGTATAGTTGCTGTTGGTCTATTAAAACTTTTGATTTGTGCAAACTGATTCTGAAGTTGGGGAAAGGAGTACAAGACCCAAAAGATCGTGCCATTTTCTAAGAGATTGTGTCTCCTAGGACTGTCAGGAGACACAGCCTCAGAATCTCACCAATATGACTCCCTGAAACTACTGGAGAAGAACAAACACAATAGCTATGCTGCAAGAACGGGGAAAGTTCGTGTGGCCTCAGCCCAACAAATGTAACTGCAGGCACCGAAGGAATACTCAGAGTGGGGAAAAATGGCCTCCACAGAGAGGAGCGTGCCAGCTGGTGATCCGATACCAAATGATGAACCTTGAAAACACATACGTACTGAAGTTCAGGAATAAGAGAATAAAAATGTAGATTCCAGAAATAGGGATGCAGAAATAAAGAAATATTAAGTTGTAAGCCTAGGAGAATGAGGACAGACTGTCAGTAATTTTCTCAGCAGTTTGAGATTAACTATTAATAGTGGGTTATTTGGCTTTACAACCCATAGCTCTATTTACAAGGCCAAAGCATCTCTCTGCAAACGGAGAGCTAGCCTACTGATATCAGCTGAGTCAACTTTTAGGAAATAGATATATGACCTCTGGGTTATGCATTATCCCTGCTGGGTGAAACTGGCAGCATCAAAGGGGAGAGCACAGGGCTTTAGTAAGTACCACCTGGAAGTACCATGGAAGACAATAGATTAAGTACAAACACTAGTTTATATGAAAGACTCTGTTAATGGAGACTGTAAAGTAAGGCAATCTTTATCTAAGTTTTACATTGAGATTGCAAAAATTCCTTTGTTCAGACCTAATGCTTGGTGCCCCTACTATAAAAAGGTGGATTCAGAAANTGTGTGTGTGTGTGTTTATGTGTATCTTATTAATTTTCCAGTCTATGCTATTTTGTTGCAATAATAACATTGGACTAAGACAGGAAATATATGAATCTCTTTCCAAATTTTATTCTGATTAATTGATCTATGTATTCATTGGTCATGAAGCATGACCTCAAAAACCCAGCTTTATTTTTATTAATTTTGTAATAATTCTCAAACTAAAGTAGAACCACTTTCAAATATATTCTAAGTTTTGGTAGATTGTGTGTGTGCGTGTGTGTGTTTAAGTAGCTTTCTAAAACAAAGTCACATATCATCCAGCATGACAGCCCTATATAACTGAAACTAGTCTTTACTCTTGAGTCTATCAACTCTAAATCATGAGGCTACAATCATGTATCACACCTGATTTTCACTTTGGTAAGTCACAAGTGAAAGTTTCTTTATTTTAGTTTACACATTTAAATATAGCTTTGACATTTAATGTCATGAAATTTTGGATTTACAACTGAGAACATTTTGAAAAATGCCGTTTCAATTCTATTCAAAGATGAACAGGATAGTTTTAAACCAACTCAATGCTTTAGTAAATTATTTAATATTTTTATAACTATAGATATTTTGGCAAGTTCATTCTTAGGTAAAGTTGTCTCACATTTTCAAGAATCTGTGTATTTCTGTAAAATCTCATAATCTATACACCCATTTTCATAGGCAAGCATTATTAGAATTTTCACCCAGACTAAACTGAATGTATAGCTCAATTAATAGATAATTAGTATTTTACAAATTATGATTCCTCTGACCATTCCTTACATTTGGTTTCTTTAACTTTGCTGTACTCTATAGTGTCATTGTCACATTATATCTTTTAGAAGTATTTTGTTAAATTTAAACATATAGGGTTTTTGTTTTTTTTTTTTTTTGCTTGTTGTTATAAAGAGAATTGCCATTTTCTGTCTCTTTCTTCAGTAACTTAATATCTTCATTGTGGATGACCTTCACGGCCTCGGTTAAGTTGATTCCTAGCTATTTTATTATTATTTGAGTCTATTATGAAAGGGAGTTGGTCCACCATTTGTTTCTATGTATAGTTGCTGTTGGTCTATTAAAACTTTTGATTTGTGCAAACTGATTCTGAAGTTGGGGAAAGGAGTACAAGACCCAAAAGATCGTGCCATTTTCTAAGAGATTGTGTCTCCTAGGACTGTCAGGAGACACAGCCTCAGAATCTCACCAATATGACTCCCTGAAACTACTGGAGAAGAACAAACACAATAGCTATGCTGCAAGAACGGGGAAAGTTCGTGTGGCCTCAGCCCAACAAATGTAACTGCAGGCACCGAAGGAATACTCAGAGTGGGGAAAAATGGCCTCCACAGAGAGGAGCGTGCCAGCTGGTGATCCGATACCAAATGATGAACCTTGAAAACACATACGTACTGAAGTTCAGGAATAAGAGAATAAAAATGTAGATTCCAGAAATAGGGATGCAGAAATAAAGAAATATTAAGTTGTAAGCCTAGGAGAATGAGGACAGACTGTCAGTAATTTTCTCAGCAGTTTGAGATTAACTATTAATAGTGGGTTATTTGGCTTTACAACCCATAGCTCTATTTACAAGGCCAAAGCATCTCTCTGCAAACGGAGAGCTAGCCTACTGATATCAGCTGAGTCAACTTTTAGGAAATAGATATATGACCTCTGGGTTATGCATTATCCCTGCTGGGTGAAACTGGCAGCATCAAAGGGGAGAGCACAGGGCTTTAGTAAGTACCACCTGGAAGTACCATGGAAGACAATAGATTAAGTACAAACACTAGTTTATATGAAAGACTCTGTTAATGGAGACTGTAAAGTAAGGCAATCTTTATCTAAGTTTTACATTGAGATTGCAAAAATTCCTTTGTTCAGACCTAATGCTTGGTGCCCCTACTATAAAAAGGTGGATTCAGAAACCAGCCTTTGCCACAAGCCTAACAAAATCCATCTCTGTCTGTGGTCTTAGCTAGCCGATAAGCTTTTTGTGTTCCGTGGAGATTTTTTATTTTTTTATTTTATTATTTTTCTGCATTCTGGTTTCTGGAATAAAGTTTGCTTCTGGTTTATTAGACTTTGGTGGCCTATCCCCATCTTTGCGCAACATCCCTGGATCCAATACATACTAGTAACACTAGCAGACTGAGAAAGGGTCATTTATGTGTTTATAAATACTTACAAACATATATGTATGTAGTAATAATTACTTTTATTGAAAACAAGAGGCAATAATTTGGGAGAAATAGAACCCAGAGGGATAGTTGGAAAGTTTGAAAGAAAGAAAATCATGGAAAAAGTGCAGTTATATTGATTTCAAATAATAAAATGAAAACAAAATCCAAAAAGTAACATTGTCTCATAAATGTGTTTCTATTTGTTTACTATTAGTATGTAGAGTCAGTTAATTGTGCATATTAAACATATTTTATAAATTTGCTAATCCTTGTATTTTCAGTGACTTCTTGGTAGATTCTTAAGATTCTACTTATACAATTATTAGAAAAACAATGCTTTGAAAAATTGTTATGCAGCTTCCAAAGAATGAGAGAAAATCTTTGTCAGATATGTGCACTTCCATAAAGTAGCAAAGGTAAAATTGTAGAAGCCAATGCCATTGTCTCTTAGAGAGGGCAGGAGGAAGGTACACTGTCAGAGATATTCTTATCTTGACAATAGAAACAGCTTCACAGGTTAAATTTGTATCAGAATCTAGAAGGCTGTAAAATTGATTTGTGCAAGCTTTAATTACATCCATTATACTGCTATAAAGCTATATTCTTCAAAGCCCAAAATACTAGGTTTTAGGTAATTAGAAAAGAAATGCCAATTATGGAGAAAGGACCTAACTGTGTGACCTCTGACCTCCTGCTGGGCTTGTCTCCAGGAGTGAGGTATGAAAACTGACAGACACCTCTGTGTCTTGTGTCTTTTAAAAATGAAAACATCTACACTCACACCCAGGACCATCATATGGATTCACTCATCTAAAACACGAAGAACACTCTTGACAAACATGACCATTTGATTCTAAACAAAAACGTCAAAAATTGTTTAAATAATTATTTTCACAGGAAGTTCAAATGCTGCTTACATTGTTTTGTTCAGACATGTTTAAGGAATATCATTTGTGAAATTCTCGACTCTTAAAATTTCACTCTAAACATGCACTTGATGCCTTATTTATAATCAAACAAGTCAGGTTGAAATGGAAAATGAAAACAAAAGGCCATTCTATGACCTAAAAAGTCTTGTCATTAAGGGGTGGATGGGTGGACATTGAATGAAACAAATAGAAATGCTCATAAAAACTTTAAAAAATAAATAGTATCTTAAAAAGATTAGTATGTCAAATTAAATATATGTACATGTACATATATTGAATCAAATTTTTGTTCTAACCTTTGTAAATGCTTACTTTTTCCTCATTAACACATAGGTTTTCTGTCTCATGTGGAGATTGTCTATGACAGTCATGTATTCTTGTTTTGAGTGAGTGAGTGTTTTAAGCAATGAAGAGATGGTGAGGAAGTAAAACATCATTAAATCAGGTAGGGTTCTGCAGATTCCCACCAAAGATTTAAGGCCATTATGGCTGCCAGCTAGATTTCTTTCTATTTAGAATTCAGACATAGCAGAATTCTCTCTGTCGGGGTGAGGTTTCCAAATAAAAGAACAAATAATGAGATAGAGATGAGATCGTTTAACTGCTTGTTAATGAAAGCATGTGCATTCTTACTTAGGAAGAAGTGCCAAGAAACTGTAGCTCCTATTTGAACATTCTCTCAGTGACTGAGTATCCAGCTTTCCCTGTCCAGTGGGCTTTCATACCATGGGATAATCGACAGCAACACCTGTTGGAAAGAGTTTTCCTTTCAGCTATTCTCAAAGGCACATGTTGTTAATCTTGTATTGTTTTCTGTTCTCTTTCCTTCCTGTCATAGAACTATGGAGCAGGCCATTACCCCGCCTTTTAGCACGCTTTAAGACAAACATGCTAGTGTCTGAAATGGAGGTGCAGGGGTTGGGCAACAGGAGTCAACCATGTATTCAAAGCCAGTTTTTAGGGGAGTTAAAATAATGCATAACGATTTACCTACATAATGTACATTTCATATGTCCTCAAAATTCTTATTCACCCTTAGCAAAAGATTGTGGTTAACATAATTACAAAATCATTAGCAGATTAGCAATAAAGGCATGTAACAATTTATATCTATACTTATGGATCAATTACAATGCTACAGATGTATTGCAGAGAACCTTTAAGAAGAGTGAAATGCACTTCTCACCTTTCTTGGTTATCTTTTTAGTTTCAAAACATACATACATATGCACATACCCTTACACACATCTAATCAGTACATATACTAACAAAAGGAATGGTTAGTTTGCAAAAGAAGCACCATAAATAGCCATTAAACACTTGGAAATGTATTTAATACTCTCAGTCATAAAAAATGTAAATTAAAATTGCTTTGATATTCCATCTGAACTCATTCTAGTGTAATACGATTTCTTACATCTAAATTATCATTAACTAAAATATTTCTAATATCAAAAATATTAAGGTAGTTGACAATTCCTTGAACTACACCCTATAGGGAAAAAGGATAAAGTAACACTGACATTATATAAGGAAAAATTTCGGTGATAGTATTTCATATAATTTCTACTCTTAATTATTCATTTTGCTCAATGAGCTGTATTTTAATGGTGTTGCATTTTTAATATATATATATATATATATGAAAGGACGCCATATTTAGGTATCCATCCCCAACTATTCCATTTAGTAGAGCTAATGTACAGATACATGAAATATTCAGAAGAATGAGGAAGAAAAATATCTTTAAAACGAGCTGATGTTTATGAATCTTAACCTTTTAGTAATCTGCAGTCTAACGATGCATGGTACTTCTATAAATACTTTAATTTGAAAATATAAATTTGTTCCTATTTTCAAAAGAGTTTTAGATATTTATTAGAATTACAAATATCAAATTTGAATGATAACTATGTACATGTGTGTAGTAATAAGGGGGGCGGGCCTGCTTTTCGTCCCGCCAGGCTCCCGCACGGCTAGCTTATACCCCGAAATAACAACACACANTTAACCAATGAAAGTAACACATAGACAGATGACCCTCCTACATCACATGTGTTCAATAACTCCATGTATATATTTATGATTGACATACAAAATATAGTAATGGTTAGAGAGCACAGGATAAAGTATTTCCAGAGAGATATACTCTTAGACTCACTTTCGGTCAACCTAGCCTCCTTGATAAGTTCCAAAGCAGTGAAAGATACTATGTTAGAAAAAATAGAGGTATATGACTTACCCCAAATAATTATTGTTTTTATAAGAATTACATTCAAAGTGATAATAATAAAGGAAACATTAACATCTCACATTATACAAATTCAAGAAAGAAATACACAATTACTTATAGTAGACTACGTATTATTATAGAACCAGCAAGACAATTAGTCATTTAGCCTCCTTGTTTGACCTTTTCAAAATTACCATTATTAGAATGATTCATTTGTTGCTTTTGTTTATATATCCAAAATCTTATTAATATAACGAATACCCAAAATGTCTAGTGAAAACTGTTAATTAACTCAGCAATTACACATCAGTCTCTTGCTCAAAAACTGCATCTATCTGCATTTTGCATTTCTGAAAATAGCGATTGCAGAAGGACAAAATCAAACTGGCTTTATTCTTTACTCAACGTTCTCTAGCAGTTAATCAGCCAATCTGGCTAACTTATTGCTTGTACTCCAGAGTCTAAAACTCAACTCTAGCAGTTTGTACTACAGACTATAAATAGTTGTATTGTCATGAATCCAGCTTTTACAAATCTTACAATGTGCTTCTAAATCCATAGTGAATCTCGTGCCCAGAATATTCCAGTGTGGAATTGCTCTATGTTTGTTATGCTAATTATTCTCTTAAGAAGACCTGTATTCCAGTAAAAGTAAACAATATGCATATTTATAGTAAAGACAAATATCCAGCCACTGAACCTGCTCTCTAGGTATCCTTGTCTCTTCTGACACCAGCATTTCTCAGAGAAAATTTGTGTAAGTTTTATATTAAATAGCACATATTTCTGATAATCTGTTTATTCACTATCTTTTTGCATTTCATTTCATTTTATTTGATGGAGACAGGATGCCCTGTTATCCAGATTGGCTGCATACTCGATGCATCTAAGGGTGACTTGAATTTCTGATATTCCTCTCTTCATTTTTTTTAGTGTTATTTTATGGAAAATAGTTTTTTTTTCCATTCAATATATTCTGATTACAGTATCCCTTCCTAAGTCTTCGGAGATAGTCCCCTGCTCCCATCTTATCAAATCCATACTTTTTCTTGCTCTGTCTCATAAGAAAATAAACAGGCATCTCAAAAAAATAAGAAGAAGCTAACATAAAACACAAACAATCCTGAGTAGTATGAAACAGACTAACAGACGAACGGAAGTACGAGCCAAAGAAAATTCACAAGAAACACATATAGATACAGAAGTACACATAGATCCCATAAAGACACAAACTCTTAAAATGTATTATGCAGTCAAAAACCTGTCGGGTTAAAAAAAGTAAAAACGCCAAACAAACCTCCAAAAATACCCATCAAGTTTGTATTTTCGGCCTCTTACTGTTAAGCATGGAACTTGTATATTCTCTGAGACTCTCTTGAAGAAAACTAGTTTTTTTTCCTATGAGACTAGTAATTAGTTATAGATAGTTTCTAGGTTAGAGATGGAGATTTTTATCCTCTTCCATGTCAGCGCTGCGTCCCATCTGGCTTAGACCTGCATAGACTCTGGGCATTCTTCCACAGTCTCTGTGAGTTTATATGTGGGTCAATCCTGCTATGTCTAGAAGGCTTCTCTTCCCTTGGTGTCTTGTATTCGCCTTGGCGCTGATCGTCTTTCTCCCTCATCTTCCACATAGCTTCCTGAACCCTGAGAGAGGGTTTTGATGGAGATATTCATTTAGGACTGAGTGTCTCCAGGTCCTTTATTTTTCACACCTTGTTTTGAGTGTTGCATACTGTTGTACTGGTTCCACCTACTGCATGAGGAAGCTTCTCTGACTATGCCTTCGGAAGGCACTAATCTGTGAGTATAGTGGAAGGACACTATGGGTGATGTTAATTTTCTGCTTCTTTGCAAGAACAGTGGTAGCTGGTTTTCACCTGTATCATAGTCCCTGATCTCAAATTGTACTACAGAAGCATGACAATACAAACAGCAATGGTATTGATATAAAAACATATGTCAATCAATGTAATTGAATTAGAGACACAGACATAAGTCCACACACCTATAGACTCATGGGTTTTTACAAAGAAGCTAGAAAAGCACTCTAGAAAAAGTTGCAGTAGCATCAACCAATGGTGTTGGTTAAATTGGATGGCTGCACACAGAAGAATGAAAATATATCTATACTTATGAAGCTATATTAAAGTCTAGTCCATATGGAGCTAGGAGCTCAACAGCAGGTTAGTTCCATTGAATCTGAGAGAAGAGAAAGTTGATAAATCATCTTGAATTCATTGTCATAGAAAATGACTTTTTTGAATAGAACAGTGATAATACAGGCCCTAAGGTAAACAATGAAAATGGGACCTTATGAAACTGAAAAACTTATGTATGACAAAGGACACCATCATTCATTCAAAGTGTCATTCTAAAGAAACAACTTATATCATCAACACATCTGATAGAGGGCTAATACATAAAATATGTAAAGAACTCCCAAACTTGGACTTCAAGAAAACAACCCAATTAACAAAGGAGTACAGATCTAAACAGTTCTCAAAAGAAAAAATACAAATGGCAACGAAACACCTGTAAAACTGTTCCATGTCTTTATTCATCAGGACCATTCAAAACTATCTCTAATTTTTATCTTTAATTTGTAAATGCTCTGATTATAAGACCTGCAAGGCCATTCTGATAATCTATATCTGGAATTTCCTGCTATTGTTTTGAACACCCATAAGTGAAACATCGTAAGTGACTGTTCCGGATCACGTGTGGCAAACTTGAAAATATATTTCTAAAGAACTAGGAATAATTTCAGTAGGAAAGTATCTCTGCCTCCTTCTCTGAGACTACCCCATTCCCACCACAAAATGACAGTCAGAGACTAGCTCATGTGTTGGGAAAGCGACACTTACTTACATCCCAGAACAGACTGGACTGTGCCAGCCATGACCTGGGCTCACTTACTAAACATCTCTCAAATAGTTTAACTTAAAATAAGAAGAGTATTTTCTATATTTAAAAGTCATTCATAAAAGCAATTGTACCTTTGTACACTTTTATAACACAAAAAATATTTTTCCTGGTTTAACATTTTCATAAGCATCAAGCTAAAAAAATTATATGTATTTTAAGATATAAACAAAGAAGACTTTTAATGTTTCAATATAGGTATTTTTTAGTAATATACTTAGCATAGATGTTTCTTCTGAATTCCTTTTTATTTCAGTAAAATAGGATCCTAATGTAAAATCTAAGAGGCAATGAAGGTAAATATTTTTATTGCAGAGTAATCTTACAAGTAACCTAACAACTCGAGAAATGACTCTGCACTAAATCTTGAAACTTGACATTGGTCATACTGTTAACTTTTTCTAACAAAATCACATATAAATGTCCTGTCAGGTCCTCTGAGGTAAATGATAAGTATCTTTCTCTAATTCCTTGAAAGCCCTTCCACCTTGCTGTGACAATTAAAGAGCTGCAGGAGAGGACACATCTCAACATAGAGCTGGCTCATGGCCATTAGCAATTTAACTTGGGACAAGCAAACCAAAAAATTGACCAATAAACCAAAAAAACTAACAAAAAAATCTAAAATTTAATTATTTTTAAACTGCAACAAAAGCTGCATTACCTTGCACAAATTCTCAGGTTTTGCCATATGATATGTATTATTTAAAGACATTTTGATAGCACTTGTAGATCAAGACTAAGTTAGAAAGCTCTGAATTTACCAAGCAATTTTTTTTATATTTGAGAATTTTAGTCATCTTGCTGGATATAAATTATACTACTGTAAAATTTAGTAATCTTTAGAGTTGTATTAGTCTTGAATATAAAGTCTTTATGAAAAACGACGCATAGGGTAGTAGCAACAAATTACGTCGGGATTATTTTAAAGTGATCACTTGAAATGTCAGAAGCAAAATGTTGTTGATTCTTCTCCATGGAACTAGAAATCATCCACTATAGATAAGAGTCAAAACCCAAGATGAAGGAAAATAGGATATAAGAAAATACATAGTGAGTTACAAAAGAATTAGGTAATAAAAATAAATCAGGGAATACCACCTTATCAGGAGAGTGTGCAACATGAAAGCATTAACACAGAACAGATGCACTTCCATGCATAATATATATGGATACATACATGTCTATGATAGATGATGTGAAAGTATTCTATATATGTTTTCTACATGCACATTAGAGTCAGAAGGGTAGTGAGAATACATGGGTGATGGTTGTCTAACTAGTATCAATTCATTCTTTTTCATACAGTTGGTCTGCATTTTTTCTTTCTTGTAAGAAGTCCACCCTTTTGTTATACAATTGAATCACCTGGGAGAGAGAGAGAGAGAAAAAAAAAACAGCAAAAAGCTAAAGGCCCCCTGAAAGATCCCAGAGGCTGTGTGAGTGGGTAAGTAGAGACATGCGTCATACGTGCTTTTAATCACTTTCCCCTAAAATGTAGAAAAGCCCCAGATTAAAACAAACCATCTGCCAAGTGTGTCAGATCTCTGACTTGAGGGTGAGGGGGGGGATGTTTTTAAAACTTTCTGGGGGTAAATTGAACACAGAGAGCTGAACACTTTTCTAAATGGGAATTTCATGTCCGTTTGGAGGGATCATTATCAAAATGCTTTTATGACTCACGGAACAAAAGGTAAAAGCAGTAATCTAGATGAAAAATGATGGTAGCTGAAGATAAACCAAAATTCTTCCTCAGAAGAAAAGTCGCCTGGTGTCAGACTTTTTAATATGTCAGCCATTTGACACAGGTCGCTTTCGACTACTTTAAGTAAGTCTAAAATGGAACTTTAAAGTTTCTTAGTTTAATATTGAATTCAACTTCCAAATATATTTACAAAACACTGTAAATGTTTTGTTTGAAATGTGAAGTTACTTTTCACTGCAATCTCATGAAATGTGCATTTGTGTGTATATTTATAAAGGAAAAGCCAATATACAATAGCTTTGTACTGGTGGTACTTAAGGGCTGAAATAAGTTTCAAATAGTTAAATAAATTAAATACACTTTTCTAATGAATTTCCATTGGTTCTATTCACATTTTAAAACATGCTGCCTGGAAAATATTGATTTCTGTATGTGACTTCTTTTACAATTTCCCTGTGAGTGCCTTTGGTAGACATGAGAGACTAATTTATGCAGTTTGTTTTACCAACAGGAGGATTAAACTGCGCAGCACAGAAAAGGCAAACTAAAGACAAAGAAACAGAAGAGACTGGTGAAAACAGGCTGATTTTGCTGGCGGCCACGTGGTTCCTGTCAGCTGTTCATTCTCCCTGTATTAATTACCTTCATAAAAATCTATTTATTTTTTTTAAAAAATACTATCTTATTTTTCATAAGCAGACTGTGGGGCCATTGGCCGTGAAACCGGGATTTATCCCTACTGCTTGTACTGGCTTTTTGAATCTGTATTAATTATTTGTAATGCTTAAAGATTTACTCTCAAGATTAGTGGTTTAGAACAGAAGACGTCCATTATTTTGTTGATTCTGTGGAACCCTGAACCGTCTTGCTAAGCATCTCTATTTCAAGATCACTTATAACACTGCCATAAAGGAATCATCTAACACCATAGTCTCATGGGATGGGTGGACTACAGGTGGATAGACTTATGAAGAACTGCCCGGTGACTGTCAGGAGACGGTTTCTCACTAGTCATTGACTGCTAGCTGGAGGCCTTTCATCCACTGATCACATGCATCTCTCCACAGGACACCTCTCGATATACCAGCTAGTTTCCTAAGCACAGACAAGCAAGAGTACAAGATAGGACACTCAGCATGGAAAACATTCAGTATTTTGTAACTTATTCTCTGAAGTGGCAGCACCTGACATGCCATATTCAATGCATTTGAAAAGAATTGCAGCGTAAACCCCATAAATAAGAAGGATGAAGGCATAAGGACTGAAAGTTTCTAGCACTGTGTTAACTTACATCACAAGAGTTCTTATTTATTATATTTCTAATATCAGAAGTTATCAATCATTTCTTAATATATATATATATATATCCCATACTATTGGGATATATATTCATATACATATCTATTACCTATTTTCCTTCAGAACATTATAAGTTACTTTCAGGTTGAATGTTGATGTTGATAGAAGTTGTTCTTATTAATGTAAGTTACCTATTATGTAATATATAATTAAATAAATGACCTACAGTTTGCTTATGCAGATCACTCTGTCAAGGAAAACTTCATTTCTGGTGACTGTTATAAAAAGTCCTACAAAAGACAGGATTCTGAATGATATCTGTGTGTGTATGGAAAATTATCTGTTGCATGAGAACACTGAGACATAAATGACCCACAACTTCACATTTATTATAGGCTTTTCAAAAGTCATTCTGACTTCCATCTTATCTCCAACAGTATCCACCCTCTTTTCACAAGCAGTTACATTTACTGAGGTGTTTATAGCAATGTGCTCAGACTTGAAATATTCCATTCCAGAGGGAGTGGGCAGGCACACAAGAACCAGGATACAACCAATTTACAAGTTCAAAAAGAAAATCATGAAACTAACTAGATAGACAGGGTCCCTCTGACTGATAGGGAAGAGACTGGCCCTCCTGCTAAGCTACTTTAAAGAGATTCTCCAAGTGGTTGAGCTCTCTGCAAGTCCTGCAGAGAGCAATAGGTCTGCAGCTTCTAGGAGTTGTCATCCATCTGAAATGGGTCCTCTGGTCTTGTAGCTGCGTTTGATTTGGCCTGCTCAGCAATCAATTTCTTGTCAACATTTCTTTAAGCAACCGCAGTAAACCTACTGATTTGCCACATTGGACTCTGTTATAATAGTTTGCTATGGGACAATGGTCTTAAACCCTGTAAAGATTGGTCAGTTGTATTGCTTTAATAAAATGCTAATTGGCCAGTAGCCAGGCAAGAAGTATAGGTGGGGGCACCAGGCAGAAGGTATAGCCTGGACAAGGAGAACAGGAGAATTCTAGGAAGAGGAAAGGCAAAGTCTGTAGTCATATCCTAGACGCAGAGGAAGCAAGATGAGAATGCCTCACTGATAAAAGGTACCAAGACAAGTGGCTAATACAGACAAGAATTACTGGTTAATTTAAGATGTAAGAGTTAATAAGAAGACTGAGATAATAGGCCAACCAGTTTATGATTAATGCAGACCTCTGTGTGTTTCTTTGGCTGCAGGATTGGGCAAGACAGACACCTCTGTTAACAATAGTTTATTTGGTTGATGACAGCTTCTTCTGTGGAACAAATGGATCTTTATGTTGTATATTCCAGAATGGGTACCTAATTTTGGAAGGCTTAAAAAATTTCATTTTATAATGGCTTTAATTTTTATCTGTCCAAATCTTTTTTTGTTTTTCTTTGCTTTATTATTTTTGTTTTTTCAATGACAGGGCTTTTATGTGCAACACCAGTCCTGGCTGTCCTGGAACTCACTTTGTATACCACGCTGACTTCAAACTCACTGAGGTCTACCTGCCCCTGCCTCCCAAGCATTGGGATTAAATGCATATGCCGCCATTGCCTTGTCTTTTTTTGTTTGTTTGTTTTGTTTTGCCATGGGCGTCTGGTCCTCTGAAACTGGAGTTACCTACAGTTGTGTGAAGCCATGTGTATACTAGGAATTGAACCTGGGTCCTCTGGAAGAATAGTCATTACTCTTAACCACTGAGACATCTCTCTAGCCCCATGTGTCAACTCTTAATGAAGTTCTGCATCCTTGGTTCTGTCTCTCTGTATCTCTTTGTCTCTCTGTTTCATTGTTTCTCTCTTTACCCTTCTCTCCATGTATGTGTTTGAGAGAGAGACAGAGACAGAGACAGACAGACAAAGACACAAAGAGAGTGCACAATCATTCTTATATGCAAATTTGTGCTCTATATTGAATTTCTCCATTGCTCTTAATCTTTGCTGTTGTTTTAAGAGTGTAGTTCTCACTGGGTCTGAAGCTAACCAATTGTTAAAATTTTCTGGATTAAGAGCAGCAAGGATGCCCAGTCTCAGGCCCTACAGTGAAGGCTTTGAGAGCATCAGAGATGCCCTGTTTCTTGCTCTGCAGTGACATGGTTAAAATGCTTCTGCCTCCATGTCCATATGTTGTATGTTTTATGAACCCAAACTCAAGTTTTCACAGTTGCACCTCAAGTACATTGCATACTAAGACAGATGCTTAGTCCTTAACTGATTTTCATATGTGAATTTTAATATTTAAATGTCTGTCTCTAAAGCTATGTGCTTATATGCATTTATTGGTTTCATATTTTTTACATAATGGAGTTTCCTATTTATTTTTATTTTGAATTTTTTATTTAATACATGGATGACAAATATTTTATTCCATTATACCTTTTTATGTTATTTTACAAAATGCTTGTGTTAACATGCATTTAAAATATTTAAACCTCTTCTCTGTGGTGCAAAGAAATAACCCACCACTCTTTCACAAAGGTATTAAGCTTTCTTTTTACTTTTATCTTTTTATTCAGTTATTCATTTTATTATCTCTGTATCCATTTGGGCCAACATTTCTAGGTGTCCATTGCCCAAAGAATATTCAGATTTGCCTTAATCCATCTCCATTCTTTAACTCTTTAACCAGAGAAAACTCACATTAAATTTTAAACTATTCAGTTAGTTTGTTTTCATGTCTTTCCATCAAAAGCATTCATAACAAAACAAGAGATAAGGGAGCTGGAGAAGGGTCTCAGTGGCATATAACACACACTTTCCTTACAGAGAACCAAATTTATATCCCTGCACCCGTGTCTCTCACACTTATATACAGATATCCCCCTATACAGACATAAATATAATTAAAATTATACTTGTTTGTTTCTTTGTGCATCCATGGATGTCCTTGAACTTACTCTGTAGATCAGGCTGACCCTATCTCATAGACATCCGTGGCAAGAGCCACTACCACCCAGGTAAAATTATCTTAAAAACCAAAGGGGAGAGAGAGAGAGAGAGAGAGAGAGAGAGAGAGAGAGAGAGAGAG
>LOEQ01003330.1:137193-164886 GCA_001685075.1 Bramus lutescens
GACAGAGAGAGAGAGAGACAGAGAGAGACAGAGAGAGACAGAGAGAGACAGAGACAATGCAAGTCACCTAGTTTGCTTGGCATGGGTAGACATTTAACAACTCCTCACATTTTCTTTCAGTTTGCTTAATAATCTTTAAACTGATGGTTCATGTGAAAATGATATGTAAGCATTATTCCTGAGCAAAATCAAGAGTGTATGTAGAGGTTTAATGTTACTAAAATAAAAAAAAATACTAGTTAAGACTAAGCTGCCACAAATTTTATCCTACAGAGCAGATGTGACTTCTTGGGGGCAGTTCTGAAGGTAGCAGGATTCAAATCTGAAAAGTGTCTTGTCAGGAAGCAGGAAACACATCTGCGTCTACCCTACCATGTGCCATTTATTCTTTAGGTTTTTTGCTGTGGTGATGTAAATTTCTAGGTGTTGTGGTCTCCAGAGCTCCAAACAAAATTGCAGATTATTTTTCAGGGGATGGTGAAAACACGTATATTTTATCAAAGTAGCCAAAGGTCCTGAATGCAAAGTAGTGTGTTCTATCTGAGATGCTGTGAGAGCTCATATAGGATACTAAACAAGTTACGTATGAAGGCAGCACAGTTTCACATGTAAGCATAAAGACAACAGACTGACAATAATTTGTGGATGCATTAATTACAGCCACAGTGGAAAAGACAAAGGAGAGAAAGGCTTAGATCTGAGGCTTTGTAGCAGTGAAATGTGTCAACATAACTACTTGCTTGCAAGGGGGAGTGGAAAAGACAGAAGATGAAAGAATGGAGTGAAAAAGGAATTAAAAAAGTGGAACCTTAGCCTGAAGAGGGTTTGTTAAAAGTGCTTGAGGCTGTACAGATATGACATTTACTTTTAAAAGGAAGATAAGTTTAGAGATATATGTATGGAGACATACTATAACAAACATAAATTAGAACATAAATTAGAATGAAGTTAGGATATGGTTAAAACCTTCTTAGTAAGATAGAAGACATTTTCTAAGAAAAACCAAATAATATTAAGACTAATTAGGCATGCAAATTAACATTAGATGTGGAGGAATGGAAATAAACAAGCCCTAAAGTATTGGGCTCTATTTCTGCTGAAATAAAGTCATAAAGTCAAATAAAATTATAAAAGGAAAGGCCTTGAGGGGAAAGTAAGTTCAAAGCAAAAGCTGAGGCTAATGCACAGATGCCCTTAGATGGACCATGATAGGTGTGCAGCAATGATGAAGGCCAATGGGAATCCATGCCACAGTTTCATGAGAAATCTAGAAATCTACTGACACATTGGCCACTTAAAATGAGTGCCATTGTGAGTATATATATATAAATATATATATATATATATATATACTCGAGAAGGTTATCATCTAGTGATGGGACAACTTTGGACAAGAGAAAATAAAATCATACTTTTGGCCAGGTGTGTGAGCTGTTGCCTGGGATAGTATTGTCAGAGAAGATAGGGAGAGAAAACAAAGATCTGTGTACTGATGTATACGAAGGTCATCTGCAGTGGACTTCCTGGGCATAAATGGCTTGTCAGGAAAGATGACCTGTGCACACACAGTACTGAAATTCTGAGCTTTAGAGATTAAGGAATTCAGAGTTATGGAAATATGTCATTCAAGGTTTTTAATAAAATTCAACACACTTTAAGATTAAGGACAAGTATTATTTTATTTATGTAAATTTTTTGAGTGATAGGATGAATAAGAGATGAGAGAAATATTAATATTATTTTGGAGTATAATATACTATATGACAAAATATGTAATAGATGAGGCTTCCTGATTGTAGCAAAGATGTTGAGAAATATATAAAATCATAAATTAAATTGTGTTTAATATTGTGTGTATGTATATATGTATATATATATATATATAACCTCATAAGTTAGTTGACTTTAAGTGAACTTGAGAAAATTAAATCTAATAATGGCTATAACGTCTTAACTGATTTGAATTGTGCTGAGCAAATATTTTCCTGTCCAATCAGAGTATACACAAAACTTTGCACACATGGTGAGGATGTAGTTTAAGAGAAACAGTCATCCATTACTCTTGGGAGTGTAAACCTGAACAGTCACTATGGAAAGCAGTGTGGTGCTTTCTCTGACATGTATGAATGGATCTACCTCAAGGTCCAAGAATACCACCCTTGGGCATATAGTCAAAGTTCTCCACATCCTATTACAGAGGCCTTTGATTATCCATGCTACTTTCTACTCTATTCAAAATTGCAAGAAATTTGAAATAATTTAGACATCTATCAACTGAATGGATAATGAAAATGTGATAAATTTACAGAGTAAAATATTACTCAGCTACTAAAAAGAGAGAGAAAGAGAGAAGAAATCATGAAATTCTCCAGCAAATGAATGGTGCCAGAAGAAAGTGATCCAGGGTGAATTAACCCAGGCCCGAAAATACAAATCTGTTAAATATTTTCTTATATGTGGATGTTAGCTTTTAAGCCTTTGAAACAAAGCTACAATGAATATAACCACAGACTTTAGATTAGATGTAGGGTATGAAACTATGTGGGAGAGTAGAATCTCTCCGGGTATGGAAAATATAATGAAGAGGAAAAGAAAGAAAACAGGGAGACTGGAGTGGAAGATTAAAAGGAGAAAGGTTAGGAAGAGGGGGAAAGGAAAGGAAACAGGGAGGAACAGCTAACACTACTGTCTGAAGGGTCAGATGGAAACCTACTGCAGTGGAGTCTTCTTAAAATATCCAGCCCCACTTGGATATCTGTCCTTACCAAGTGAAATCTTCAGTGCCAGGAATGGAGTTTCTCAAAAAAGACTTGGCTGGAAACCCCCAAACAATCAAGCTTCTGCCAAGGCTATGTCTGCTCTTCAAAAGCTGGGGGTAAAGCTGAAGGCAGCACTTGCATATTTCATTGAACACATAGTAGAGCTGGGACACAGCATATGCCTTTGCCACTGCTGATTAATGTTAATGATACTAGAAGATTCTCTGCATACAGCCAGGGGAGAAAGGCAAACACAAATCAGCTAAATACCTTTCAATATATAATCGTGACCTGCCTACATTATTCATTGTCCCAATATTCTCAGTCATTGTGGAAGTAACCAAACATCATTTGATTGGATTTAAGTCCTACCCCATGAGATGAACCCATGCCCAACACTGCTGAGGGGGTCAAGACCTGAACAAAATAGGCCATGGATCTAAGGCAAAACCAAACACTATTGCTCTGATGAAGGAATCCAGCAATAAAATAACTCCTAAAAATATTCTTCTAGAATTCTAGAATTCTTTTAGAGCATTGCCTTTCACAGCCGCCACCTCCACAAACCTTCCTTCTGTAGGAGACGGGAACTAATAAACAGACCCACAACTGGACTTTGTACAATAAGTAAAAGACCTTGGAATACTCAGTTCTCAATAGGATGTCTTCATCAAATCCCCCATCAGGGCTCAGGGAACTATGCTGAAGAGGAATTAGAAAGACTGTCAAAGCCAGAGGGGATGGAAGACACCAAGGAAACAGTGCCTTCCAGACACAATGCAATAATTCACAGAGACTATGGCTGCTCATGCAAGACTTGTTTGGATTCAAGCCACAGGGTGCATCACCCCTAGAAGCAGAGTGTAGACAGAGCTGCCATCACTGCTCATAAGCTATTGAAAACCACTATCAAATGAAGTTTAGTTTTATCCAAACGAATATCTTTTGTATATAAACTGTATGTAAGGGTAGAACTCCTGCCTAGCAGCATATGATAAAGACAACACCAACTCAAATTTTTTTTGGAGATTCTTGGTATACTACTGCATTGTTTGGGCATTATTTTCAATTTTACAAATCTTTTATTTGTATATTAAGTTTTCCAATTTTTTTGTTTCTATAGAATTTGTTTGTGTGTTTCTTAGGATTTTTATTTGTGTTTGTTGTTCTGTTTTATTGTGTTTGTTTTTTTAACTGTTTGTTTTCTTAACAAGAGGAAAAGAAAGTATAGAGTTAGTATCATAAGGAGTTAGAAAGGATTTGAGAGGCAAAGAAGGAGGGGAATCCTGATCAAAATATGTCGTTAGAAAGAAAATTTATTTTCAATATAAAATAAAGACAATAAAAACAAACATAACACAACATAATATACTTAAGAGGAGTAGTGTGCAGTAATTGTATTGAGTCAGTATGTAAAAGTACCAGGTTATTTGCTTTTTCTCAAATCTATGATTAGAGGTAAATGAGAAAGCCAGTATTGATCAATGTGTTCTTTAGCTAAATAAGGAAAATTTGACATAACTTACTATCTGTTTTACCTAGGAAGTATAATCAGATAGTCAGCAGGAAAGCTAAATCATAGCTTCACCTAAGTAATGAGACTCAGCAGGATATGGTATTGTTACATTAAACACCCTGAAGTGAATTAATGTGATTACAATATCCTTGCTTTAAAAGAACCAATTGTGGTATACACAGGTAATGAATTATTATCAGTATTAATGCTTAAAATCACATTTTGTATTTTCTGTTTTACCACATATGAGTATAATATTTTAAATACATCTACTGAAAACATGGACATGTTCTTTTACCATTTAATAATTTACACAGTTAGAAATGTTTTACTTTTCATGGAATTATTAAGCTTTAATAATGTGTTTATTCTCTCATGGTATTACCTTGAACTATTTCCCAATTAGATCTATACATAAAAATCAAATGTGATACATGCTGTAAATATGGTACCTGAGTGTTTGATAATTGTTAGCTTAAAAAAGAGTAAGCATGTTGATTTATTAAATCTTGGGAAGTCAGAGAAGTTGAACTGTATTGTCATGAGAAAAAAGACAGCCATATCTTAAGATTTAAAAACAGATGTCTTCAAAGAGTTTATGGCAGTGGAAAAACATATTTAGAACAATACCTCCAATATAAGGCTAATGTTTTAAGATACACAGCAGAATAAAGCTATAGTATACATATGGAGGTTGTACACATGGAGAATGGAGAAATCATATTTCAGCAAAGAAACAAAATTCTTAAAGGATGCTATAGTTTCAAGAAACTTTGAAGGATAGGAAACTTTCTACAATCAAAAAGATCCACTGTTGAACAGGAAAGAGTATGCAGTTGAAAACCATACAGATTGAGATGAAAAACTAACAGACAACATTTCTACTTGGATAAAATTGGAACATTTTCACATAGTTTTCTTAAAAATAATGCATACATACTTTTAAATAAATTGTTCAAGAAACACTTGCTGATCAGTAACCATGTACCATAAATATCATAGAGTGCACTTGATGATCTAAATCTGTTAATGTTAACAATTGTAAATTTGTAATGTGTTTAGATTTAAAACTCACAAGGTTCACTAGTGAACTCCAAAAGAGGATCCAAGATGGGTATGGATTTCATGTAACCAAGTGAAAGGAGGTTTCTCACATTGAAAGACAGAGTTCAATAATCTTTGCTTACCATCACACCTACAAGTTAATTTAAATANTATATATATATATATATTTCTAATAGAATTGCATCATTTCCTTTTTTCTTTCTACTACTCCCTCTCCTCCCATTCATTCCCCTAGATCTCTCTCAAATTCACAGCCTTTTTTCTTAATTGCTGTTACATTTATATATATATATGTCTTATGTATAAATATGACCCATTCAGCCTGTATTGTATTGCCGTTTATATATAAATAATAAATGCTCTTTGTATAGTTAGTATTTATTATTTATATATAATAATTATTAATATATATATATAATTCTACATAGAAAATGTTTTCACGTATACTATGCTATATACTTGAATAGGTACCTTTTTATATCTCAGGAAATGGGAGCTAAAATGTGTGGGATCTGCACTTTTTCTCGTTGTCATTCCCAAACAACTATCTCTCTCTATGTCTCTGTCATTTTCATCCACAGTGAGTAAGCAGGTACACACTTTCTTAGTGAATAATCACATGAAAATTGTCCATTCTTTCCTGAGTTTGGGTAATGAAGCCAACCAAAGGCTTCGCTTTAGTTGTCACTAGAGAGAGTCCCTCCACACACACAAAAAAAAGAAAAGAAAAAAGAAAAAGAAAGATTTATTGAAAAGAGTGATTTTCTTTCATTCCTCATATCATATCAACTGATCATTGTTATAACTGAGGCAAACTGACTCCCCGATTTTCAGAATTTAGTTTCTTGGAGACTATAAGCATCACAAGTTAAACATATATACGTAGTAGAGTCACACATTGTAGTGGCATTTCAACTGTATTTTAATCAATAAAGTCTGCCTGAAGATCTGAGAGTAAAACAGCCCCACTTGTCAGCTTACAGACCAGGTTATGGTAACACACACCTTTAACCCCAGTAGCCACTCTAGTTGCCATAGAAATTGCATGGTGCACGCCTTTAATCCCTGTGGTGCACACCTTTGATTCCAGCCCTAGAGAGGAATCTAAGAAAGGGGGAGAGAGTTCTCAGGTACAGGCTCATTCTGAGATTCCTGCAGGCAAGATCACCATTTCAGACTGAGGTCGAGATAAGAGCCAAAGGCTGGTACATTTGCTTTTTGGATCTTCAGGGTGAACCCCAATTTCTGATCCTAAGTTTTTATTAATTGTGCTTCAACACATAAAGAAAAATCTGTGACTTTTGTCTCTCTGGATTTGGGTCATCTTACTCACTACGAAGGCTGATAATGGGTAGGGAGGTTTAATGGAGGAGAAGTTAGGGCAAATAGGATCAAGGAAAGTTGGTAATGGTATATCTAACACTGAGAATGTCTTAAAAGCCATGTGGAACCTTATTACTTTTTGTTCTCTCTCTCTCTCTCTCTCTCTCTNATATATATACATATGCATGTATGTATGTGTACGCATCTGTATATGCCCCAGAAAAGGAGCCTATGACCAACCAAAGTATGGATACCATCCAACTTAGTGAACTGTTGAGTTTCGTAAGGGTTGATTATAAGATTATGGGCAAGAAGTTACTTGCAGGATCATAAATGACTCAGAGACATCAGCATTACCAAAGTCTACCCAATGTGGGTGGCAGCTCACAAAACCTGGGAACCTGGAGCATACTGCAGAGTCTGTAAGCAGCTGAACAGGATGGAGAGTGTCCTTTCAAGGTGCCTCATTTGGTCTGAACCTCTTCGAGGTAGCTGGCTTAGTCTCCGAGTCTTCTTTTCAGCTTGCCTTTTAGAGAGTATCCTTTGCTGCTCTGTTTGTCTGAGAATGATGCTCAGCAGCCATCTTACTCCAGTAGAGAGGAGGCTCGTGAATCTAATCAGTTACAGGGACTTACTGAACCTATTTTGAGTTGTCTACATTCCTGCTTAAGGAACTTCTGTCTGGATTTTTATTGTGGAGGAAACTATTACACAGAAATATAAAACATCCTTTTAAATTAACATCTCTGTACCCAAGATTAATGCAGCTCTCAGACGCTGAGAAGTTTGTGTGTGTGTGTGTGCGCGCGCGCACACACACGCGCACGCAGTAGTGTCAGTTAATAGACAAATTCCTAAATGTTCAAAGTTTAGGGAGTTTCTGTGACGTGTTCAGTCCCAATGGAACATCTATATCATACCTTATCACCTTAAGGTTCAGACCCTGCAGAAGAGTGAGCATATGTAAGAGCCAGAGGTCATGGAGGAGTTAAATAAAATTGTGTCTTCTGGATATAAAGGAGAGCTGAACTCTCATCAACTATGTTTGTGTGTACAAGTCCTGCATACAATAAGTCCATATTCATAGCTTAAGTATGAAGAGGTTCACCAAGCTTGACCCTTAACTGAGGAGATATTTACAGTTGATGCCTTCTAGAGGAAAGAAAAAATGAAATTTATGCCCTAACAATATTGTAGCATGCATGGGCAGCTCGAATATGGCAGTTCTGTTGAACTTGCCCATATAGGGTTTCACAATCTAAGTTGAAGAGGGTGACTTATCATGTCCCTTCCTCAATTCTGGAGGAAAGATTCTACTTTATTTAAGGGTATGGTTCCCAATACGTTACCTGTTGGTTTTATCTAAGTTGCTCTGTTACCAATAAAAGACTCAGGAGTCAGATATTAGAGTGAAACCTAGTAAAGAAGGAAGTGGTGGAGGAGTGACCCACTAAATTTTCTGATTTTTACTGGAGGCCCAACAAGAGCACCTGTCCAAGGGTCACAGACCAAAAAGTGAGTGAGTCTCTAAGTCTTTCCACAGCTCTTCCTGTTCTTCTCTCTTTCCATCTCCCCGGGGTCTCTGTACTCTTTATGGCTAATTCTTGTCAACTAGTTGCTGGCTCCACCCCCTAATCCAAAGATATTTCCAATGATCACAGTGTGATTTGGTATCCTGCCATAGTCACCTGGGTTATGGATGACCACACACCCGTGAGTATGTAAGCAGCACAAATTTAATTCAGTAGTTTATTAAAAAGGAGGACATGAAGTTGGGAGAGTGTAGGGAGGTGGAGTATGGGCCAGGGAGAAGATAGGAGGAATGGGAGGTTAATGTAACCAAAATACATCGCCTAAATGTATAAAAATCTCAGAGCATTTATTGAAGAACTATATTAAAATGTATTATATTTAAATGTTAGTATCTTTCCCTCATATGCATATGTTTGTTTTCATTTTTTCTAGTTTGCAGTTTATATATGCATGTATCTATAATGGCATTAGTTTCTAAAATTAGGCAGTGTAATGCATATCTATAAATTTCTCACATATTTTAGTTGTGTCCATGGCATTTGGTAATAAAATTCTTTCATCTTATTAGGAAAAGAAGGATACAATATTCCATGTTGTATGTATTTGATAAATTAGAATATGCCCACTCATTTTTACAAAAATATATGTTTATGATATCCACAATCTTAGTTTCAAGGGAAATAAATAAGAAAAGAAGTAATATAGCACTGTGGTATGAACCAAACCAAATGAAAAAGACCCCCCCCAAAAAAATCAACATTTTATGGCATTTGTAAAGCCCTTAGAGTATAGTCTGGAAGGGAAGAAGAATGTACAATCATCAAGATATGAGTATACTAACATGATTATGAATGGATAAGATAGAATGAAATTGAAAATATCAATGTGTGATATTGTGCTCTCCATCAGGAGCAGAAAGTGATGAATTTCAGTGATCTGATGGAATGGTATCCTAAAAGAATCACAATCCATGGTTCCTTTATTTCACGGGAAAACTGTTGAAACTAGTGAAAGTCCAGAAGCCTGTCCAAGGTGGGAAGCTGGGTTTGAAAGACGGCCCCCACGACACTCTTCCTTTACATGAATAAGTGATAAAGTCACCTACAGAGTGCAGCTGTTGGTCTTGTTAGAATCAGAGTTTAAGGAAAGTTCAGAAGATGCCAATCTGCCTTTCAGAGGTAATGGGCTTTGGTAGGACAAGATCAGAATTCCCAAGGTCTAGAAGCCACTGGATTCAATCAGAGTTAGGTGGTATAAGGCGGTTAAAAAGACGGTCTACAGGGTTTATTAGGGTTTTGTTTCCTTTCTTTTTTTCTTCCTTTGAAATAAAATTCTAGTAACTGCTTTGTTGCAAAGACTTAATGAGTTGGAAATTTTCCAAGGCCTGCTTCAGAAGCCACCACGCTATGAGGATACCCTTCACTATCATGAAACAAGACTACAAATATCAGGCATAGTGTTTTGTTTGATAAGACAGTAAATTTTTGTTATTGTTTAGAGTGGCATCCTATTTATAAGCATGTTCTTTACATACAAAATTATACTTAGATTTACTGAATAATTGATTTATTTTCATTTTCTGATATTTATATTTCGATATAATTATTCTTTCCTGCCCCACTATCACGCTGATGATTATCTCGAATATGATTATCACCATTGAATCTTCGTCCGGCGACGGATGGAGATAGAGACAGACAGAGACCCTCCTCAGAGGAACGGACTGAGCCCCCAAGGTTCAGTTGAAGAGCAGAAGGAAGGAGAAGAGGAGCAAAGAGGTCAGGACCGCAAGGGGTTGTTCCACCAGCTGAGGCAGTGTGCCTGATCTAATGGGAGCTCACCAAGGCCAGCTGGACCAGTCTGAATGAGCATGTGATCAAACCGGTGTCTCTGATTGTGACTGACAATGAGGGCTGACTGAGAAGCCATTGATAAAGGCACGTTCTGGCTTTTTGGGACACTAGTCTATATCGATGCACAGCTCCCTAGGCCTAGATGTAGGGGGGAGAGCCTTGGACTTCCCACAGGGCAGGGTTTCCTGCCCTCTCTCAAGCAGGGTGGGAGGAAGGAGGGTAAGTGGGGGAGCGTGAGGGAATTAGGAGGAGGGAAGGAAGTGTAAATAATTAAATGGAACAATAAAAATTTAAAAATTTATTCTTTCCTTAAAATAAATTCAAGGAATTGAATTTGGCTCAAGTTAATGATTATTTATAATTATATTTTGATGAATCGTTAAATACATTGTTTTGTATGATAGTTAAGGTTATCATTCATTTCCTTGTGCTATGGTTGGAAGAAATTAAATTTCAAATCACATAATATTTACTTCAATGTTTTCTTCACCAAACTTGATTTCTTCTACATTATCAAGGAAGCACTGATATTTCGGAAGTGGTGGGTAGATTTTATTTCTGCTTAAAGATAAGTTTACATTTAAATGACTCTTAATTTCACTGATACAAATCACAAACCCGACATGATTATTTCAGCTCCCCTCTTTATTTTTATGCACACAAGTCTTTAAGAGTCTTGCAGGTTTTCCTGATTGTTCTGTATAGCAACTTGTACTCCTAAAATCACCGGACTCTTTAGTATTGCCCTGATAAACTCCCAGTTTCTCAGGCTAACCAGTTCCCAGAAGATAATTTTTAGTTAGAGATTCTCTGATGCTCTGGCTCCATCAGACATTTTCTCGAAAGCCAGTATATAGTCAATGCCCTTGATATGCCATTCCATTCAATTATTATTGGTCGTTGTTTTTCTCTAAACCAGATTCCAGTTGTTAACACATTGTTGCATAGGTATTTCCTTCAACTTTGTCAATGACAAACATGCTATTTTCACCTTTGAGATGCCTAGTGTTACATATCATGCTAGATTCATTCCATGAAGGCAGAGACAATTGTATCTATTATCCCTGGCTCTACTCAACAATTTTTTCACCTACTCCATCACATTACTTGTACCGACCACCATCCTTCACCCTTCGTTTATCCTAGGATTCAAAAGTGTTACACAACCACTAGTTGTTCAAGTTATTTACTTACATCTGCATTACCAGTACAAAATCTCTTGAGTATAGGTTGAAGTTAAACATGTTCACAAATATACCATGGTGTGGTCATATCAAAGGCGAGTCAATTACAGTCATTATGAGGTCAGAGGTGGGTTTGGTTTTTGACCAAGTCCGTTTTCGCTTGAATCCATTATTGTTTAGCTACAGTGGATTTACTCCTAGGGATTGCACAACTCTTAAAAGCTGAATTTATATCAGTCACTTGTACTGAATCCATCAAAGTTTACCAAAAGAGCTTGCGTTAAATACCTTTCTAAGTAACTGAGTACAGAATGTGTATGCTGCAGTTTATTTCCCAGCAGTTGCTTGACCTTCATGCAAATAGATCTGTGAAACTGGAACCCATGGGTGGAAAATATTAAGCAATTTTCTTTGCCAACTTTATTGGAGTCTCAGCTTTACTTCATGTGTGAAACTATGTTGTATCAAATTGCATTTAAAAATCCTAGCTCTTTAAACATAGGAACCAAGCCATAACTATTTCTTCGTTTGCTTACACATTAAATTTTGGCATCTACTCTAACTGTAAATGCAATATAGTTTCTCCTTACGCACCTTGGCTAGAATAACATTATCACACATTTCTATAATATACATGGGGAATGGTAGTTTATATTCTGGGTAGACATACAGTCAAATAAATTGAGTCTGATTTTCGTTTTACAAGAAGAGTAGATATTGGTAGACAAACATTTTCTTTTTATCATGTTTTCTTTATTAATTGTGTGTTGGTACATGTGTGCATACACTCATATTCTATGACATGACTGTAGAAGTCAGAGAACAACTTCTGGAAATCAATTTTCTCTTGCCGCATGTGTTTTGGGAATGAACTCAGGTCTTCAGGTTTTTCAGAAAGTACCTTTATCTGTTGAGCCATCTTTCTGGCTGTCACATTCTCTTTTGAATAAAATCAACTCTATCTGCTTATTTAATCCAATGTGACTGAATTAAAAAAAATCATGGATATTGTACACAGATTTCAAAGAAAAAGAAACATTGTTCACTCTCTCCCCCATTTGTGGAAAGTTTATTTGCTGTAGGAGAACAAAACTGTAGATAAAATACATCCGTTGCAGAGGGATTGTATAAAACTATGAATTTTTGAAAGCTGCAATCTTTAAAATCTCTGGTAACATTCGTTTTCTCAGTTGAGCTTGAATAATAAGAGTGGTGCAGCCCCTCCCAGTTGCTGAGTGTAAGATTGCTAATGTTTCTCACATTAATACAGCAAAATGGGTTGGTTTTATACAATGGCAATAATCAATTGGTGATTAAACTCATTGAAAGTATCCAATACACATGCCATGTACTGGAAGTAAAAATGGGAGAGAGGTGAAGATGAAATTTAAATATATAGAAAAAGACTAATTTTATATAGAATACAAATAAGCACAATGGCAGCAGATTTTACAAATGGCCTGTCACGGAAACAAATGAAATACTCTAGTGAGAAATACTGCACATGTCTATGCTGCATAAGGTAATTGGGAAGTCTATTTGAGTATACTTATATAGGGAAAATCTGCATAATAGAAAACATGTGTCACAGATCTTCATGACACACAGTTGGGAATTTATAAGTAATATATGGCATTTATGGTGCTGAAAGACTACCATCTCAGCTGTCATTAAGACAAGTTCTCCTGAGTAAATTGGGAGCATGGGGAACTTAGGGGAGGGTTGAAGGGGAGAGGGGAGAGGCAGGGAGGGGAGCAGAGAAAAATGTAGAGCTGAATAAAAATCAATAAAAAATAACCAATAGCATTACCTATAAGGTGGCATATTTGTTATGAATATTAGTAAAAAGCAGCTTTTAGCCAGAGAACAATACACTAATCTTGAAAAGTTTTAATTCTACAAGTATGAATTATTTAATTGTTAATTGAAGAAAGCAGGGAAGATGCTAGGAAGGATCTAGAAGGTCAGAAACAAGAATTGAGCACCAGAAGGGTTCAGAAGAGAGGCAATTCACCAGTGGGTTTGGAAATATTTCATATTTCACAAACCAGTCCTGAAGAACATGAAATATCACTGGGAATACACTGTATTGTGTCTGATTTGTAGATGAAATAAACAGTTTAAGAAACATGAGAAGTAATTAGGAAGTGAGGTGAAGAGTAAAGCATATAAAATAGAAGCTATATTTATAAAACACTAAAACTTTATAATCTGTGAATAAGAGAATTCTCATTATTGCTTTAATGGAAAAGAGTTTTGATATTTTAAAAGGTTGTCAATCAACAGTGTCCTTAAGGAAAGAGGAGAGAGCTAAGACTGGCAGATATGTGCTGTAGGAATTCCTAACATCAACAGCCTTTTAGTTACCCACCCACTTGGGCATGGCCTTTATACTATATATGCCCATGTAAAGCATGTATCTGGCCTCTTTTCCGGCTGCGGGATTCGGTTGCTATTCCTTGTTCCAGCAGAGGATTGTGATCTGTGAGTCTACCCCTAAATAAATAGCCCTCTATTATACTAAACTCTGAGCTAGTGAGGGATTTCTTTTAAGCATCCTTCTTCAGATATGAGACGACTTCAGAAGTTGAAACTAATTTATGTTGGTGTTGAAAATGGGCAGAACAGGTATGATGGCATTCATGGTTGTGGAAAAAAACTGATAAACTATTTGGAAGATAAAAGATGCTAGAACTTGCTACTACTATTGTATTACTTGAGTAATGGAGAGAGAAAACATAATTGAAGATAGTGGCTTCCATTTTCTTCTTAGTTTATGAAGCTCCTCATTTAAAAAAATTTCTTTTTGACTCAGGTAATTTCCAGTCATGGATCCCAATCTCATTCACCTACTAGTTCCTTCATATCCAACCCTCCCCTCACCCCTGCAGCCCCCTAAAAGGAAGGAAACTTTTAAAAGACTATAAAAAAGAAATAAAATTTAAATTAAGTTAAGTAAAAATTCAAATAAAAACATTAATTTAAAAACAGACCCCCTCTCAAAAAAAAAAAACCTCCACTGCTCCATCTTTCTGAGCTCTTTATCACCACTTTATTCATCCTAGTGGCACTGGGAGATACTGTGTGTCATTCAACACATCCTTTTGCTCACACAGCTCCACCTGCAAATGTTCTTGTGCAATGCGCTGTTGGCCAAGTTCAAGGCCTCTGACTTCCGGTACACCACCAATAATGGACAATAACTGATACTTCTCCAGATCAATGCAGTTGTTGCTCCAGTCATGGAGATCCTATGCGCATAGTTCCCCATGACCAGTTCCTTCCCATAATCCAATAGGCCACAGATGGTGTAGATGTTAAGGAGTAGCAACTGAGAGCGCTGGATCTATGCCAGGGTGATAGCTGAGCTGGTCAGTCCCGACTGATGGTGCCACTGCCTTCAGGTGAGGGACAGAACCAGCCCTGCCATGCATGTTCTGAGGCAGTAGAACCAGCCCTACTCTCCTTTTCAGGGTAAAGCCAGCGTTCCTGTGCTCAGGACATTGGGATCTGTTAACCCAAGACCAGGTCTCTGGTGAGGGGATAAGGCCAGCTCCTCCAGGGCTTCTGAGGGGCAGGGACAACTTGGCATGGCCCTTGAACTTCACAATACAAGGTTCAACATATGGTTTACATGGGCCCTGTGGTAACATGGGCTAGCATGCCAAGTTCTTAAGTGACTAAATGTTTTGCTTATTTTTTATTCATTGATTTGATTGAACTCTACATTTTTCTCTGTTCCCCTCCCTTTCTCTCCCCTCCCCTTCTACCCTTTCCAATGAGTCCCATGCTCCCAATTTACTCAGGAGATCTTGTCTTTTTCTACTTCCCATGTAGATTAGATCCATGTATCTCTCTCTTAGGGTCCTCATTGTTGTCTGTGTTCTCTGGGATTATGAATTGTAGGCTGGTTTTCTTTGCTTTTTGTCTAAAAGCCACTTACGAGTGAGTACATGTAATAGTTGTCTTCTGGGTCTGGGTTACCTCATTCAATATGTTTTGCTTCTTAATGCTTGCTTTTTCAAAAGACCACACAAATTTTCCACTACACAGCTACATAGATGAAAACAATTGATATAAATAATTAATAAAATTTTATTACATATTTTAAAATAAAATACTGTATATAATTAAACACTATGCATTTCAATGTAGAAAACAATGGCTCATAATTGTATTGTGAATTTTATTTGGTCTTAACAATAAGAACCTGGAGTCAACTATTAGGGGGTGAAAGCTGAAAGGTCAGAGAAGCAGAGAAGCCGAGAAGCCAGCCACTATTTCTTATTTCTATCAATGGGTCAAGATCCAGTCTCTGTAAATCTTCAGATTTAATGCTACTGCTATTAAACCTCAGACTGAATCCAGAGTTCCTGTATCCTCGTGCATTATTGTCCTCTCTCCATCCAGCTGTATCACTTCCAGTCTCTACACCTCCTTAGTGTTGGGATTAAAGGTGTGAGCCACCACTTCTTAGCTCTGGTTCTCTTTTATATTGATTCAATCTTGTGTAGCCCAAGTTGGCCTTGAATTGAAAAAGACCCATCTGCCTCTGCTTCCCAAGTGCTGGAATTGAAGGTGTGTGCCAACACTGCCTGGCTTCTATGGCTAACAAGTGGCTAGCTCCACACTCTGATCTTCAGGCTAGCTTTATTTGTTAGATTGCAAACAAAATATCACATTTCCCATTTTTGTCTAAAATAAAAAAGGAAGCTATAACTAATATAAGAAAAACTATATACGAATATTACAGTAAATATGTACAATATATACAAGCAATAATTAGAATAACAATGTCTTGTCCATTTGCATTTTATAAATTCAGAGAAAATATTCCATTTTCTATCCTATTTTGATGAGTCCAAAATGTAGTACTTAATTCATTTTCTATTATAACTTGCATTATCACATTTCTATATCCACCTTTTTCTTTTTACAATGAGATCCCTGAATCTAATCTCCTTTGTTCAGCTTTGTTCTTGACCATTATCAATCCCTTCAAATGATAATAAATACCTGTGATCTATCTTTTGGGAAAAAAGGTGTAGTTCTCTAGGCTACTTCCTACTGATTGGGGGTGCTTGCAATCTTTGTGGGACCCTGATAAAATTCAGGATTATGGTCAAGTCCTGACTAAAGAATTCTGTGAGGCTGGGTCATCTCAGTCAGCAGGCTTGAAGCTGTTCTACATGTAGAACTCAGAGGAATCTGCAACAGAAGCATTTTGTAACACTGGGTCTTCTGGGCGTTCTGCTCTCAGAGGAGATTTTCAGGGGGTCTTCCCCAATCAGACCTAATTTTTCTTAACCCAGAATGAATCCAAAACCTCCCATTTCCTGTGGAAACAAAAGTATAACCAACGGAATTGAATCGAAGATCCAGATGTCATTCACACACCTATGAACACTGAATTTTTGATAATGAAGCAAAAAATATATTCTAGAAAAGAGAAAACATATTCAACAAATGGTGCTGGCATACCTGGATATCAGCATGTAGAAGAATGAAAATGTTCCCATATCTATCGCCATGCACAATACTCGAGTCCAAATGGATCATAGACCTCAACATGAAACCAGTCACACTGAACCTCATAGAAGAGAAAATAGGAAGTACATTTGAACACATTGTCACAGGAGATCACTTCCTAAATGTAACTCTAGTAGCACAGACTCTGACAGGAGTAATTAATAAAAGAGACCTCCTGAAACTGAAAACCTTCTGTAAAGCAAAGGACATCATCAAGAAGACAAAATGGCAGCCTACAGATCTGGAAGCCGTTTCTTAAAGGTGCACTTCCTCTGTGTGTTGCAAGCAAACCTAACCCACCCAAGAAAAAGTCATTACTTAGAAACCAATTTTGACTTAATACATGGAGATTGGAATCAAGTTTCTCCATTCAAAATTGGTGTGGATGCCCAGATTATCCTCTCAAATTTTCCTCAAGAGGACAGAAAATTATTCATTGTCCTGGTTTCTTTTCTCATTGCTGTGTGCAAGAATTGGATAAGGAGGGAGGAAGGATATATTCTATCTTATCTTTTGAGGGGATCAATCCATCGTGGCAAAGTTAACCAATCAGCAGGAGTGAGGCCCCAGCTGATTACATTGCATCTGAAGTCAGGAAACAGAGACAAATAGAAATTGCGGGCAGACTCTAAAACCCCAATCCCTGGCTCAGCACAAGGCTTCAACTTATTCCTTCATCAACTTTCCCAAACAGAGGCACTAGGTGGAAGCCAAGTGGCCAAGCACGTGAAAATTCGGGAAGCATTCCATAATCAAATGACAACACTCACCAAATGAGAGATGCTGTGGGCAGAATGATAAACAAAGTTCATACACCTGAGCAGAGAAAGTGGGTGGAGATTCCCAGAAGGTTAAAGGCTAGTGATTCTGCATTTCACCTGAAGGGCATTAGGCTTATACTTCTGCTACTGTCTCCACAGATGGAACAATGGGACTTCGTTTTGTTGTTTTTAATCATCTGGCTAAATATTACCACAAGAAAGGGAACATTATGAGTGGCTGAACATCAAAAGTGGAGTGAAGTCCTTTGTTGTAAATAAGTTGTTAGGTTGGGTTTAGTTTTCTAAATCCCTGATGAATAAACTATAACAAAAAATCAACTCACAAATATGCAACCAATTACAATATCGTGCATTGCAGAACATGAAAACATAATGAGTGTGAAGTGGAAGTTAAAGAAAACCCAAAAGAGTAGAATATATTCGGATTAAAATCTAATACATTTTAAATTTTGATTTTCTTCAGAATTTTTTGTATAGTTATGAACACCTCTTTCTTGTGTGTATGTGTGTATGTATGTACGTGTGTGTGTTCACAATTAAAAAGAGGCAATAAACTTCATACAAAGCAAGTGGAAGGCCTCTTAGGAGAGACTGAGGGACAAAAGGAAAGGGTGACAAATGGTGTAAATATAATTTCAAATAATAAAGATTATTATAAAAATTAATTCCTTAGCACAACTAAGTAGCACAGATGAAAACACAATTACTTTGGAGACTGAGGAAAGAAGACCATAAATTCAAGTTCAGCCTTGACAAGTTATTTTATCTCAAATAAATATGAAAAATCAACTGGATGTGGCTCATGCCTATAATTTTAGTATTTGAGATTAGCCAAAGATTTACCAGGAAAAGAGTGTAATCCTTTAATAACACTTCTTCCTCTTGCATTACTCTAATTATAAACCAGTATTTTTCTTTATTTGTTTAAACATATGTGTCTTCACACACACCTATATCTATGAATTTTCAAGCTTTATTTGGTACAAGTCGTGAGCTAACATTATCCTAGAAACTGTTTTCCAGGCAACACTTCTTCATTGTTTCTATTGTGTAGATATTATAAATGTATTAATTATTATTCCTATTTTATATAAGAAGTTATTTTAAATTTGACATAACTGTGAGAAAACGGTAGCACAGGTGGTCTATAAAACTTTAAATACGATTCTATTTAGCCTGTATTTATATGAGCCTACTGAATCAAATAATATGAAATGTGCTGATATCTATTCATGTTTTAAACATAATATCAGCAGAATTTGCAACAATTTTCTAATACAATGTGCATGCAAGAAACCTAAGTACATATCAATAGTGGGTATCTGTGTGTCTGTACTCCAATGCACAAATGTGTGTGTATGTTTCTTTGAGGATAAAATGATTGAAATGTCACAGTTTCTCAGTCTTCACCTTCACTTACTCTGAAAGATAATCTTCCATTATCAATGATTTCAGTATAAATACAGACACCTTTTCCCTTCTGCTTTAAAATTACTCTTTATACAAAGATTTTACAATTACCCTGAAATACAGAGGATAGAACCAATAACCCTCTGGTGTGAAGGCAGGCACATATTTGGGTAGTAAAAGTAATAGCAGTGACCCCATCCTCAGATTTTAAAGATGCCTTTTCTTAGGAACTCTCAGTTTCATAAGTCAAGAGATGTTCCTCTTTCTCTATGAGGCATTTGTTTACATTCTGGTGGGAAGATCCGTCTTAACAGAACAGGATGGACAAATTTGCTGGAGACTCTCTTCCAGGTCAGGGTTTCCTAAATCAGGATCTCTCTCTGTAACCAGTTCTCACTGAATGCTTTAGTTTTTCCTGTCTCTACCTCTTGGAATCATCTTATTGCAAAGGTAATGAGAACTGAGACAAAACACTGCCCTGGAGAATCGTTTGGCTGTGAGTAATAAGATTTGTTTCTTACCCAGACAACCAATGTCTTTCTACTTTGCTAAAGTGAAATGAGAAGAAGCTAACACTCCTTTTCTTACAAACACAGTGAAATTCAGATTCTTTTCTTCTAATTTGATATCTGAATACAGTATTAATGGTGAGACTGTAAATTATTCCACACACTAATAGTAAAACTTCCTGTTCTTTGGGTTACCTTTTGATCGGTTTCTCTCACATTTGCACTTACTTGTTTATCCACGTGTGGTATGCACATGGCTATGTAGACATATGTGTATGAGGTTGCTGGGTGTGTGGGTGGATACATAAATATGTATGAGTATGATTGTGCCTATGAATGTGTGTGCAAAATGGTGCGTTTATAATTGTGTGTGTGGAGGTAAGAGGTCAAAACTCCTTAGACATTCTCACTTTGTTTTCTCAGGTAGGATCTCTCAATGAACCTAGAGGTCATAGACTCACTTAGAGTGGCTGTCTAATGTGATCCAGAGATCGTTTTATCTTTGTACACAGCACTGTAATCCAGTCACATGCACTTGACTTTTTATGTTCCTCATTGTTGGGCAGAAAGCACATGAACAATATAGCCTTTTTCTTAAATTATTTAAGACGTGTTTGGATTATTAATTAGTTCGTATCATAATTTAAAAGGCCATGCATACTTTTTTATTTGTTTTTCTCCAACTTTTTTATTTTTATTAATTTATTTTTATAGAAAAACAGCGTATAATAAAATTTTCATAGCTACATGGTATATAGTTATTAACTTTGATCATCATCTAGTTTCCAATTTTTTATTCACCAATTACAAACTTAAATAGTCTCATACTAATATTATTACTATTACTCACAGTTTTCAGTGGTTTCTTTGAAAAATTAATCATTAATAAATTTACAGTGAATTTTCATTATGTACTTACCATAAGAATTTAACTAAAAGTTACCAAATACTTTGATAGTTTCAAGAACATTTGTTTATAATTTTCAAACTTATATTTTTGGTTGTGAGCCTAGCCTCTAACAGCTGAACCATCCCTCCAAACCAAAAACTCTGATGACAGCTTATGTTGGAGAGAATGTGGAGTAAGGGGAACACTTCTCCACTGTTGGTGAGAGCCTAAATTTGTACAGTCACTTTGGAAATCAGTAAGGTGATTCCTCAGAAAGCTGGAAATCAATTTACCTCAAGACCAAGCAATGCCACTTTTGGGCATATACCCAAAGGATGCTCAATCATGCTACAAGGACGCTTGCTCAGCTATGTTCATAGCAGCATTATTCATAATAGGCAGTACCTGTAAACAACCTAGATGCCCCTCAACTGAAGAAGGGATAAAGAAAATGAGGTATGGAGCATTACTCAGCAGTAAAAATACAATGACATCATAAAAATTGCAGAAAAATGGAGGAACTAGAAAAAGTCATTCTGAGTGAGGAAACCCAGACCCAGAAAGGCAAACACATTCTGTTCTCAGTCATAAGAGGATATTAGATGTAAAGTACATTTTAATAAGGATACAGTCTTTAGTCCAGAGATGCTAGGTACCAAGGAAGACCATAAGAGAGACAGGCATGGATTGCCCTAGAAAGGGTAAATATAAAATCTGGATAAATTAAGGGTTAGGAGGATGTGGGGAGGAGATGAGGGATGAGAATATGAGGGAACAGGATAATTTAGGTCGGAGAAGGACAAAGAGGGCAAGCAATCAAAAAGACATCTTAATAGAGGGACCCATTATAGAGTTAGGAAGAAACCTGGTGCTAGGGAATTTCCCAGGAATCCACAAGGATGACCCCAGTTAAGACTCCTAGCAATAATATAGAGGGTGCCTGAACTGACCTTCTCATACAATCAGATTGATGACTATGCTAATTGTCATTATAGAACTTCATCCAAAAGCAGCAAACAAGAGTCAACCACTGGCCTTAGCTCCTGGAGTCAAGTCAAAGAGTGGGAGGAGGGATTATATGAACAAATCAAGACCATGATGGGGAAACCCACAGAGGCAGTTGACCCAAGCTAGTAGGAGTTCATGGACTCTGGACTGACAGCTGGGGAGCATGCATGGGACCTCTGAATGTGGGTGACAGTTGTATTGCTTGGTCTATCTGTGGTACTCCTGAAAGTGGTATCGCTGGTGTATGAACTGGCTTTTTGGAGCCCATTCCCTATGGTGGGATGCCTGAACTGGGTCAGACTTAATGCAGAGTAGGAGGGTATTATGCCTGCCTCAACTCTATGTGCTAGGCTTAGTTGATTACCCATGGGAGCCCGTATCTTCTCTGAGGGGTGGATGGGATTGGAGGAGGGGAGAGAGGGGAAACTGTGGTTAGTAAGTAAAATAATTTAAAAAGAATGTAAAAAATGAGTAAAACATTTCAAGCTTAATTGGCTTTGGTGTTTTATTATTGACTTTTATTTGTTCTGTCACCTGTTATAACATTAAAGTTCTCTGTTGTTAAAGTGTGGGGGTCTGTGACCTTTGCTGCTGCCAGATACCATTTGGAAGTCCATGATCTGTGTTTCTACTAATTGTTAAAGGCAGGGAAGCTACTTTTGCAGTGCTATCAGTGACTACAGACTCACAGTGGAAAAAGAGGGACATAGAAGGCATCAGTAACAACTTCTACCTTTACCCCACCCCCTAAAAGAAGTAACAGCCTCGTCAGAAAACAATTCAAGAGAACTCTCTCTGTGTATGGCTGAAACCTCCTAGGATTTTATCTGTCCACTTTGGCATGTTGATCGGTGCCATCCTTGTAGAGCTCACTTTTGGAAAGTCAAGTTGGTAAAACTGTAACAATGTGTGAAGCTTCTGACATTACTAGGGGACACAGTCTAACAGCAACGTTGGTAATACCTGGCTCTTACAATCTCTCTGCCCACTTGTCAACAGGGTTCCCTGAAACTTAGTCATGTGCATGTTTTGTAAACATATCTACTGACACTGGGCTCCACTACAATAAATTATGATTAATTATGGCTTTTAACTATGAAAACATACATACAAATAACATTGAACAGAATGAGCAGCTTATATTTACATATGTTAAAACACAAGTATATATGTACATATACACATACAAATTATTTATATGTGTATATATACAAAAATACACACACACACGCTCATGTGAGTGTGTGTGTGCATGCACTAAGAATTAGTGAAAACGAGCCTAGGCATTGGAAGGAAATTAGAGAGGGATATATGGGAGGGTTTGGAGGGAGATAAGAGAATGGAGAAATGTTATTATAATCTCAAAAATAAAATTAAAAATTTCTTCATGACTATAAATGATTCAGCCTACTCTTAAAAATGTACTTGTTGGAGTGGTCATGAAACATGACCTTGAATATTGTTTAACATAAAAAGGGAACAATATCTATGTCAACAGAAAATTGCTTTACAAGGATGAAGAGAATATTTTTAAGAAAAATCTCAAAGCCTGGTCTTTTGGAATGTTAACACAAAAGATGGCCTTTCTCTGATATATAAGGGTTCATTCTGAGCTATGCTTGAGCGTAGTAATTAGAGAGCTGACTCACTCTGTGGGTAAAAGTGCAGAGAATTTATAACCCTGACAATTCCAGAGAACAAGTCTATAGGACCTAAAGAGGCTTTAGGATTGATGGATTGCCTGAGGACTTTCAAACGAGTAATAGCTAATCTAATAACATACAGAATTTTCTCAGAAAACTTCAGGAGTAGAAAAAAGCATAGAAAGATTTTGAAAATACGTAGAGGAAAGTACTAAATGAAAAATCATCACCCAAGGTCTTTGTGACATCACTGTTGTGGAGGACGCTTCTCAGGATCCTCATCCTTGTGTCATACAAAGGAAACTGCCAAAAGACGATTCTCCTTATTTTCTAGTCATTTTTTATGAAAATAGATTTTTTGCATACAATATATTCTGATAACAGTTGGCCTCCCACAGCTCCTCCATGATCATCTCAACCTTTCTTTCCATCCTAGTAGACTCCAATTTTATCTCTCATTAGAAAACAGTATGAAATCTAAAGAATATAAAAATACATAAGATAAAACAAATGCAAACATTAGAATATAATAAACAAACAGGAAAGAAACAAAGGAAAAGCACAAAAAGCACACACAGATACAGAGACACAAACTTTCCAACACACCAAAATCATAACATAGAAACCCATTATATATATAATTATATATAAGTGTATGTATATATGTATGCATATACATATGTAAATATGTGCATGTATGTGCTGTAGGAGGGCAAATAAATAAAATAAAATAAAATGGAATTCATGTATATATACATGAATGTACATGCATATATAAATATTACATGTAAAGTAATAAAAATAAACAAAAATTAAATAATTTATAGGCATATCTTCTCACCATGTTCATTCTGCATGAATCTTTCTATTCTAATTTTACCTTCTTTGATTAATTTGCTTTTCTTCACTGTTCCTCTCAATGACATATTGGACTATGTTTTTATTTTTTTTTTGGAAGAAACCATGATAGTCTTTAAATATCTCAAAGTCCATCCTCAGTGACGCACCTCCAGCAAGGTCATACCTCCAAATCCTTAGGATTTCAACCCGTAGGAAGCTAATTCTTAAAATATTATGGGACATGGAAATATGTTTTTAAACCCTATTCATTGTATAATATTTGCAGGATTCTTCTTTTAAAATTTGGCCTGTATGAAATCTGAATGCAAGAATATGCCCTTTAACAAACAAATTGAGCTTTTGAAAATAAAAGTACTGTTTCATTTTAGTTAACATTCAATAGGGTGTCTTAAGAAGATTTAAAAAAGGGAGGGTTATTCTTTCAATGTCAAAAATTTGCTGAAGCTTCTTTCAGATTGCAAAGAGTTTATTAATGTAATATTTTAACAAAGATATATCAGTTTGATAATGTATGGTAAACATCTTGTTTGTGTTGATATTTAGTAGCTTATTTCAATTCTAGTTTGATTTAATAATTTCTTAATATATTGAAAAGGATGTTTAGACTTGCCTAGGTAGTTTCTATCATGGACAAGTTTCTGATATGTTAGAGACAATAAATTTTACTATGGGCCAGGAACTAGGACATATAAATAAAATAGAATTATATCATCCTATCTGTACAAAGACACTATCTGAAAACTTCCCAGTGCCTATGAAACCCTGTCATTTATCTTCAAAAGCTGCAAACAAGGCCAGCTCTGAACTAGGATTTTCCTTATTTTTTCAGACTTTTAATTCATAATGACTTAAAAGAAAGACTTTGTGTTTAATTCACAGAACAGAGAGGCTTTGAGTTATTGGGGAATTTAACGCACAAAGACATAAAAGAAATTCAAAATCCAGGCTTTCCTTTCGTCAAAGCGTGAATGCTCTGTCTCATTGTAATGTAAGGAAAAGTAAGCTCCAAAGAGAAAGACCATTTTCTTTTTCTAAGTATTATTAAATTTCCATTATTTAAAACAATTTTCAAATTCAAATATGTTTTGAGTATAATTTTTCTCTCCCCATAATCATTCTAGATTCTCTCCAACTCTTTAACTCTTTACCCAAATAACTTTATATGCTTTCTCAAAATTCAAAGAAAAAAAATCCTATACAACTACAACTATCCCAAAAAACAACAAAAAAAAACCACGAAAATAAATCACTTCCATAAAAGTTGGTCCACTACTCCTTACCAAGGGTACTCCTGAGCATGAGTACTGTACTGGAGTCTTGATATAACCAGTGTCACTCTATTGAAGAAAACTGGCTTTCTCTTTCCCAGAAGAGATAAGCACATTTCAGTTAGTAATGTTTACCCAGTGGCTCTGTATTCATTCATTTATTTGTTTGTATATTCATTTATTCAGTTTTTAAAAAGTATTACACAAGAAAATATCGTAAGATAAAACAAATATTATCTCACTGAAGCTTGGCAAGACAAAGGAAAAGACACAGAAGAGCCCAGGAGAAGGCAAAAGAATCAGAACACCACTTGCTTGCACACTTAGGAATCCCATTTAAACAAACAAACAAAAAATCCCACTAATCTGAAAGCTGTAATATGTGAAGGAACATACTTGTCAGTGAAGTAAGATGAGAACATTACCAATATTCATATACAGAAACTGTTTAGTGTTGTCACGTTGGAATGTCTATTCTGAAACTTTCTTAACCTTTTTAATAGGTCCTTTCCAAGGAAAGATACATTTAAAACTTTGGAGGCCATTTATATGAGCACAATTTATAAACACATTATTAAACTTTGTTCAACCAATGTAAGTGCACCACACACCTTTGGAAATACTTGTGCTATTTTTCCAGATTATATAGACATGATACCTTCCCATCACTTGTGAAGCATTATACATTAAATTTGAGGCAACTGTTGCTTCAAAGAGTCAAACACACAAACATCTAATTTCATGTTAGGGTGTTAGGAAACAAATGACATGATCTTTAAAAGAGTTGTTGAACAGTTGTAACAGTGTTTCATGAATGATTTCATAGCAGAAAAGTTAATTTCTCCTTTCTGAGAACGGTTTAACATTTATTCTACACATTTCCTTTTTTGATTTATTGAAATTATGGTTTTCAGTAATAATAGTCAATGCTACTGCTACTTCTGTAAAATGTAGGACATCTGATGAAAAACCTTGTAGTACAAAAGACATTTTTGTTACTGACAATACATAAATTATTAGCCTTTAGTTTCCTCTCTCAAATTCTCAATACAGACACATTCTCCATTATACAGTCATATTTATTAATATACTTTTTTGACATGCTGGGGTATTTTTCTCAACAAATAAATTGATTCATTCCATTTATTTCTTCCACTGGAACATTTTATATTCAAATGCTTACTTATAAATTATTATTCTGCTACACAACGCCTCTTTCTTTTTCTCACCATTCATGTTTTTCTCTTTGCTCTCTCTCTCACTGTTACATTCCAACAATTAATATATTTAATAATAGGTTGAGACCTTAACATGACAATAGAATGCATGTATATTCTAGGAGTTAATGAGGGGCAGCATTGCGGAGCAAAAGTTCTTTCATTTAGCAATTCATTGGTGTAGTTTTGGTGTTCATGGCTAGTTAATTTTAAGATTTAAATGTTTGCATATAATTTGTCTAAATTTCATTTATATCTATTTAACCTGATACTAAAGAAACTTGATATTGACTTTTCAAATTCCACAGTTTGTTTCTGATGTTATCTCTTGACGTTGGTCTGTTAAAAGTTCTATTACCTGGCTGAACACTGTGGGAATTAAGAGAATTATCAAAGATAGCCAAGTAGTTGAAACACTGGGGATTATGTTCTTGAAATCATTACTGAGATTCTCATCTCATCCCCTTCTTCTTTGCTTCTAGGCCACCATGAGGCAACAGCTTCATTCTATACCATAGTCTTTCACACCAGGACCATGAAGTAGGTAGTCAAGCAAGTATAGACTGAGTACTATGAGATCATGTGGCAAAATAAAGGTTTTCTCCTGTAAGTTAAGCTTTCTCAGGCCCTTCATCACAGTGGGAGGCACCACAGAGGAGCAATGTTATCTAATCTTTCTTATTTGCAGAAAAGAGTCCAGTAGAGTAAGGTTGCTATTCCTAAAATAACAGTGGAATAAGCCCAATAATCATTTTGTTATTAACAATAAATAAATAAGTTCTACCTCAGCATCTCCAAGGGAAAGAAATATGAATAGCACTGAAAAGAAATGCAAAAATAGATGGAAACCATGAATATTAAAGACAATAAGACCTGGAATTATGAAATAATTTTTAATGGGTTTCATTTATGAAAATAATTAATTGAACAGTTTGTAATACATATCATATCTTAAATCAATCTGGATTATCATCAATAACTGATGATTGTCAATTCCTTGGCTACAGCTGTTTTTTATTTTTTATTTTTTTTAATTTTTTATTAAAAATTACCACCTCCTCCCCTCCTCCCATTTCCCTCCCCCTCCTCCTCCTCCTCATCCCCCACTCCAGTCCTAAGAGCAGTCAGGGTTCCCTGCCAAGTGGGAAGTCCAAGGTCTTCCCCATCCATCCAGGTCTAGGAAGGTGAGCATCCAAACAGACAAAGCCAGTACATGCAGTAGAATCAAACCCAGTGCCGTTGTCCTTGGTTTCTCAGTCAGCCTTCGTTGTCAGCCACATTCAGAGAGTCCAGTTTGATCACATGCTCCATCAGTCCCAGTCCAGCTGGCCTTGGTGAGCTCCC
>LOEQ01003330.1:169630-188695 GCA_001685075.1 Bramus lutescens
TAATAGGCCAATCAGTTTATAATTAATGTAGATCTCTGTGTGATTTCTTTGGGACATAACAACTGTTGGAACTGGGCAGGACAGAAACCCGATCAACAAATATGCATGGCCCTCATGCCTTCAAGGTACCAGCTACATATTTTAAATCCTTATATTGTTTTCATATATGATCTCAATGATAGCTCAAAGCATAAATATTTCAATTGTTTGTTTTGTGGGTGTGCTGACATGTGTGTGAACTTGTGTTCATCTGTGTGTTTTCTTGAGTTTTAACACAGATAACAGCCTCTAGAGTCCTTATCCAGGAGCTATGCATAATATTTATTGAGACAGGGTCTTCCATTTGCTTGGAACTCACCAATTCAGCAAGGTTAGATGCCAGTGAGTCCTAGGAATCATCCTGTACCCCTCTCTCCCATTTGAGATAAAAGCTATAGTGTTCAGGTTTTTTATTTGGAAAAGAGAGATCAAATCAATGTCCGTATGTTTGTGCAGCTAACAATTTACAGACAGAGCTCCTTCTTTCTGTGTCAACGCTCACTAGACAATGTTAGTTATTCTCTTTGATTATTCTCTTGTGATGTGATTTCAATTTATTAATTGATGGTTAAAATTTCAAACATGTGGACTATATATCTGATTGTTTTTTTGTGAAACATATTTACATTTAAATCTAAAAGAACCTCAAAATGCTGAATGGGGTTAAATAAATTTAGGGGTGAAAGTCATAAAGTAATTTTTAAAAATTGAGACTCGTTATTTTAAAGCACAAAATTAAGGGATGCAAACATCAAGTGGAGCATTCTGAATAAAGGAGAAAGTTGTGTGATAACTCATAAATAAAAAGTTTCTACATTATAATGCAGACTTATTAAAGATTCATTCTACTATAGGTGAACATTCATGTTCAAGTCAATTAATTCACTTTCTGTTCCAAAGGATAGAATCTTTTCCTGTAGGAACAAGTGCCATGTTGAACAATTTGCATACTCTCACCCCAGACTTCTGAATATGCATAAAGATCAGGACAAATGCACATGTAATTTTAATAGCACTAGAAATTATGTCTATGAGCATAAATTGTAAAAAAAAAACCCTGTTATCAAGTAAGTCTGTTCTCAAACTTTTAATAACTTTTTCTTTGAAAACTCATAATAAAGAGAAGGTCTGGTGGCTGGAGAGGAGGTTCACTGCTTAGAACCACTTTCTGCTATTGCAGAGGATAGTGGCTCAATTTTCAGTATGCACACAATACTCTGAAGCAATCCAGAACTCAAGGACTAGGGTACTCAACTTAATCTTCTAAACTGACAGCGCTAGGCTGATGTATGCTGTGAATACCATTGGTTAATAAAGTAACTGCTTTGGACATATAGCAGGGCATAAAATAGGTAGACGGGGAAAACTAAAATTTATGCTTGGAGAAAGAAGGTGGAGTCAGAGAAGCCATGTAGGCCATCGGAGACAGATGCTGGAACTTTACCCAGTAAGCCACACCCTCGTGGCAATACACAGATTAATGGAAATTTGTTAAATTGATATGTAAGAGCTAGCTAAAAAGAAGCTGGAGCTAATAGGCCAAGCAGTAATTTAATTAATACAGTAACTGAGTGGTTATTTCAGGTCTAAGTTGCAGGGCTGCAGGGAAGCAAACAAGCAAACTCTCTACAACAAACTGGCACTCTAACATGGTCAACTATATCTATGTAAAATCTGAGAAAGCTTAGAAAGAAACTCTAGACATACACACACACACACACACACACATTTAGCAGCACTTTTTCCCCCAAATGGTCTTTGCTTGCTGGTGGCATGCTGCAGCTCCTTTAAGAGAGGTTTTCCTGATTCAGTGGCTGCAGAAAAAAAAGAAAAGCAGTATTGAAATGGCAGTTTCCTGGGCTGTGCTGACAGCACTAACTCTGACCCTTACTGAAGGTCTGGCTATGGAGCATTTAAACGGAGTTTGTGAGCAGAGTGCTAAAACTTGCTTAATGGCAACACAGAACTGCTGCGACCCGACCCTGGATCTGGGGTGGAGAGAATAGCTCTCAGTCGCAATGAATGGACCTCCTCCAACATGTTGGATGCAGCAGAGCCAAAAGGCAAAGCAGAATTAGTTGTAGTAATGTTTCTTAGCTTTGTAAGAAACATTTGTGGTCAGAAAAGTATTACAGATACTCAATAAAGACAAATTCAGATTAAAAAAAAAAGGCCTGCAAATTAGTCACAGTGTTGGATAAATGTATGTAGGCTTGGAAGAGAAAATAAAATGAATATAGACAGTTATAAAAGGAAGTAAATGGTTTATTAAAAAGTCTTTCGCTTCTCAGTCAGCCTTCATTGTCAGCCACATTTAGAGAGTCTGATTTGATTACATGCTCATTCAGTCCCAGTACATCTGGCCTTGGTGAGCTCCCATTAGATCATTCCCACCGTCTCCATGGGTGGATGCACCCCTAGTGGTCCTGACTTTCTTGCTCATGTTCTCCCTCCTTCTGTTCTTCATTTGGACCTTGAGAGCTCAGTCAGTCCATTGCTCCAATGTGGGTCTCTATCTCTATCTCCATCCATCGCCAGATGAAGGATCTATGACAATATGCAAGATGGCTGACAACGACGGCTGACTGAGAAGCCAAGGACAATGGCACTGGGTTTTGATTCTACTTCATGTACTGGCTTTGTGGGAAGCTAGTGTGTTTGGATGCTCACCTTCCTAGACCTGGATGGAGGGGGGAGTGTAGTGTTAGGGGGAGCGGGCCCTGCTTTTCGTCCAGCCCAGCTCCCGCACGGCTAGCTTNGAGGGGGAGGGAAATGGGAGGAGGGGAAGAGGTGGAAATTTTTAATGAATTAAAAAAGTCTTTAAAGAGACAGTGTACAGATAGTCATAGATTAAATGTAGTAAAGAAAAATAAGCCATATAAAGATGGAATATACACAGAGAGTCTGAATTATGTATATTATTGTGTTTCTTTGAATTTTTGACTATGAAGGAGTTAATCAACCAACATATATACTTTAAGGGTATCTTGTCATTAAAATTTGGGTCTAATGATATTTTGTTTTGGAAAAGAGGTTCTTCTTTTGATTCCAAAGTGATAAGAACCTGTGGAATCCTTCCAGTCTAATGTGACTTGATAGACCAAGACCCCCTGAAAGGTTGCCATGAACACCCCTCAAAATTACTTTGCTCAACAAAAACAGGAAGCAGTTTGGAGAGAACTGCACCCATATTTCCAAATATTGTTTATAAATGTTTCTTTACATTTAAAGGGGGATATTCTGCAGAGATTTGCATTGGTATGGATCTTGGTTTATTGATACAAATTTAATGTCAATTTTGTTATACTGTGTATGTGTATTTCTGATCTTTATCAAGGTATTGTGGTTGTTCAACTCATTTAAAAATGCAATGTATAATTAAGAAATATAGGTTAATAGAGAATCATCTATAATAACTAAGCTTCTAGTCATATTAGTTTTTTTAGATGTAAAAAGATATATTTCAGGGGATAGGCATTCTTCAAACCTTTCAAAGACCACAGAATATGGCATTTAAAATGTTTTAAGAACTTAATACTTTTCATGACAGTAAAACACATCTGCTCCTGACAACATGAATTACTTTAAGAGGAAGATGAGCATCAAAGAGGCTCCTCATGGAGTTTGCTGGCCACTTGGGCAAGTAACTGCTCCTGCCTGGATTGCTTGATGTTATGTAATTTTACTATGTTAAAGTTAAAAGCTTTCTTTTTATTTAAACAGAAAAGGGGAAGTGATGTGTGATTCCCCTATGTATGCTATGAATACCATTGGTTAATAAAGTAATTGCTTTGTACATATAGCAGGGCATAACATGGGTTGGTGGGAAAATGTAAACTAAATGTTGGGAAAAGGAAGGTGGAGTCAGAGGAGCCATGTAGCCCTGTTGAGACAGACACCAGAACTTTACCTGATATGCCACAGCCTCATGGTGATACACAGATTAATGGAGATTGGTTAAATTAATATGTAAGAGCTATTCAAAAAGAAGCTAGATCTAATAGGCCAAACACTGGTTTAATTAATATAGTTTCTGTGTAGTTATTTCCAGTCTGAGTGCTAGGTGGCTCAGAAACAAAGAGTGACCTCCCTACAACACTAGGCAGCTGTACAATATAAACATATGTAGAGGCAAACCCCTCATACATACAAAATTGAATAAACCTTTAAAGGGAGAGAGAGCCAGAATAAACATTCAGACCATACATATAAAACTGAATAAACCTTTAAAGGGAGAGATAACCAGATTAAACATTCAGACCATGATAATTCAAAAGTATATGCAATCAGCTCCTCAATCAAGAATTCTGTGCTGACAAATGTACTTAGTTGACATTGATTCTTCATCAGCTCCCAAGGTTGTTAATAGTTGATTTAAGAGTAACTAGATATTTTACCCTCCTGATGAAAGTATGATTTTGTTGTCTAACACTTTAACATAAATGTAAATAATAAAGTTCCAAAGATGATTGGGACCTCTTTCTGTGAACCTCACAGATATTAGTCATGTATATCATTGATGATACAAAATAAAGACCTATTATAATAAAATTTCTACAAGTTTAATATAATGTGAGGCAATTAAAGTTAGATCCATACAGTTTGTTAATATAAACATTTGTCATGTGTATGAAGAGATGGCTCAGCCAAAAGAGTACTTGCCATTCTTTGAGATGACCCAGATTTGATTCTCAGCACTCATTTCATGGCTCACAATAGTTTGTAACTCGAGTACCAGATGATATAATACACTTTTCTGGCCTTTATGGGAAACAGGCACATATCTGGTGCACAGGCATACATGTAAGAAAAACATTCATACATATAAAAAATAAAAAGTAATTAAAATTTTATCAGTATATTGGCAATAGCAAACATGTTCTCACTAATATTTCACAGATTTTATTAAATATTTAATCAATGTTATTAATTAGTCTTTAGTGTAGCTATAACTAATAACACAAACCATGGTATTATAATTAATAACATGTCTCATGTAAACAAATAAGAACAAAAGAGAAAGAGGAGGAGAGGAAAAAATATGAAGATGAAGAGAAATGGGAAGACAAAAAGGAGGAGGACAGGAGGAGAGAAAGGAGAAAAGAAGGAATAGGAGGAAGCAGAGCTACTCTACAAGCATGGTTTTATTTCTGAAATCAAGATATCATATATGACCTACCAGTTTGAAAGGAAAATCATAGGTTTTCTCTAGCTGCTTTTTATGAATTCCTGATGGGTCTATGTGGTACGTATGCTATTTTCTTCAGATAGTGTAAACATTTCAGGGGCATCGCTGTCATTATCTTCAGTGAGTTGTTTCTTGGAAACTTCTAAGCACTCTGTGCACGTTTAAAATGTAGAGCATTTCCAAAATCTATTTTCATTTTTACTTTGTAAAGATTACCAAGAATGTCTCCTCCTACCTTTTATGAGCCTTTCAAGACAGCTTTAATACATGCTTCAAAACGTGATTTTTGCATTCTTATTTAGTCCTCTGCACTCCGGGTTCTCCAGGTGACTCAGAGTAAGCATTTCAAGGAGATAGAATACTAGGACATGCTACTTGTTCAATGGTCACCAGCGACTCTGTTGCTAGTACCTATGTCCTCAGTGACACCTTCGTTTTTGTGTTCAAATGAGGCTTACCAGCTCACTTCTACTCAGTAGACTGGATTAGAAATGATAAAAATACTGCTTCCAAGATTAAGTACCAAGAAAACAGTCACTCTATTCTAATCAGAACACTGAATCTTCAGTCCCTGGGAAAAGTCAGTTTAGTTACTGACAGCTTCCCTAGAGAAACTTCAGAGACAAAGAATCAGATACTGGGAGGAATGCTAAGGAAAGTTAAGAGAAATCAGACATCATAGAAAGACATTTTGCCTCCAAATAAGAGACAAAGACTCATCTAGTTTGTACTTTTTGTACTAATGTAAATATTATGCTTTAATATATTTAAGTTATCTTGCTATATGAACACAAAATTTATATAAGCATATACATATTCAATTATATTTAAGATCTTTTTAAAAGACATGTTTTTGTTAGCTGTCATGCCTGTTTGTGCAACACTACATACAAGTTTGATAACCACAAAAGGCAGAAAGGACAATCAGATACCTGGAACTAAAGTTAAGAACAGTCTGAGCTATCATGTGCCTGCTGGGGACTGATGACATACCTCTTTAGGCCAAAATCACAATTTGTTTTTTGTTTGTTTTGAAAATCTGTCTTAATAGTGAATATTCATTTATCTTGTAAATATTGTCCATTTTTATAGTAGATCATTATACATAAATGCACATATGTAGATTCTCAGTAAATAAACACTTTTTTAAAACCTCATTTCCCTGTATTTGTGGATGGACACTTAAAAGAAATTCTACACTAGCTTGGAATCGAGAAATATATGGTTATTTATTTAGGGGTTGGTGTAAAAGTTCCTTCTGTTTGTGTGTTGTTTTCATTGGATAGTGAATAAAGAAACTGCCTTGGCCTAGTTGATAGGACAAAACTTAGGTAGGTGGAGCAGACAGAACTGAATGCTGGGAAGAAGGGCAGAGTGGTAGATGCTATGGCTCTCCTGCCTGAGTTAGAATCTTCCCAGTAAGCCACAGTCACATGGTGATACAAAAATTAATAGAAATGGATTAAATTAAGAAGTAATAATTAGCCAATAAGAAGTTAGAGCTAGTGGGCCAGGCAGTATTTAAATGATACAGTTTCTGTGTGATTATTTCGGTGTAAGATAGCTGGGCAGCTGGGACAACAAGCAATCTACTTCTTTTACAATGGGTGGATTCACAAATTAGAATCCTCTGTTTGAATGGAGATCAGAAAATGAATCCCATAACTGGAATAGAGAGGCCAGAAAAGAGAGCAGACACATGCTCTATATCGGCATATATAGTATAAGAGGCCACACCCCAGTGGACAGGTAACCACTAGCTGTAAGACTTCCTATAGCATGTATTGTTTTCTTACATTTGCTAATTTTATGACCACGACAAAGTAAAATTAAAACTGATAATTTAACAGTTTTTACCTCAGCTATCTTAAGATTGAATATGAAGCAGACTATGCACAGATGTAGCTGTAGGTATTATGTACTCTTTTCTGGAACTCCTTCTCTGTTTTGGCACTGACAAGATTTTTTCATGACATAAATGGGCATTTAATCAATATTTTCTATGTTTGTAAATGAATTTATTTTTATTGTTTGGGCCTATATAATTTAGAAACAATTGTATTTGGCATGCTTTAACTATAAACCTCCATCATATTTCTAAAGTAAAACACAGTTATATAGATGGCACTGCATAAAAAATCTAAAGTATTTTTGAGGTTTCTTGCATATTATCCAAGTGGATAGATTTTTTTATTGACTGTAAATGTACTGTTGGCATGTCTGATAACATTTTAAGGATTTTTATGGAAAATTGACAATTATTTTTGTCTCAGTAGTTATTTTTTTCTTTTTGTATTGAAAACAGATTCTTCTCTAATACAATACAAACCAATCACAGTTTCCTCTCCCTCTTAACTCCCCATTTCTCCTCTTTGCTTTGTAAAATTGTATTTTACAAAAATCTGTTTCTAGAGATTTGTAGACATTCATGAAAACTTTTAAAAGTATTTTTCTTTTGCTGTTTAAATTATATTTTAAATTAAGATAGAATTACATCATTTCATCACTCATTTTCGTCTCCCAGATCCTCCCTGGTTTCCTTCCTTCAGTTCTACATTGTCCACCCTACTCTCAACTTCTAAATACTTTCTCTTTGATTATTATTGTTGCACATGTATGTATGTACATGAATGAACAAATATTTAAGTACAGTCTTATTAGTCTGTCTTTATTGCTTATATGTGTTCGTTTTCAGGGCTGATTTTTGTATTTGACAACCAAAATTGGGCTCATTACTGTAAGAGTCTAATTCTCCTTGCCCTCAGGGTTGGTTCTCTGAAAAGTATCTTTACTTTCACCGTAAGCATTTCCATTTACATTGCCATTTGTTCTGGTTTCATTTATGCAGACATTCCTAGGAGTGGTTGTTTCACATGTTAGTGATAACTAATAACTGTGTAACTGAATTTAAGGTCTACTCATCATGAGGAAGACCGTTCCTGGTACTAAAATCTGGCCAGTTTACCAGTAGAGACATCATAGACTTTAGACATGAATCTTCTACATCTAATTTGCTCAGCAAGCATTATTCCTTATTGCATCCTAAATTGTTTCACCATACCCATAAATAAATGTGGCTATCATGTCTCAACAAAGAAGCTTCTCTTTACAGCTGATGGAGACCATCACAGAAAACTTCAAGTGGGCACAGTACAGACAGCAACAGATTGTGGGGACCCCAGCCACAAATGATGTATTTACACCGCAGCTTCTGCATCTGTGGCTCAGGACCCTGTGGAAGAGAATGCAGAAAGATTGTAAAGACAGAACACCAAAACTTTATGAATAATTGCAACAAAATAGTTTTTAATTTAATAAAAATAATTTAAAATTTAACTTTATTATTTTTATTGCTAAGCTTTTTATACATATTTGAATATCCAATTTGCCATATTTTCTTCTTTTTGTTTCTTGTTTTCAGGTGGTGGTGGTAGTGGTATCGCATGTTTTACTTTTAAGATATATTAACTTATTATGTACATAGTATTCTGCCTGAATGTATGACTGTATGTCAGCATAAAGCACCAGAACTCATGTGAGCCACCATGTGGTTTATGGGAATTTAAATCAGTAACTCTGCAACATTGACCACTGCTCCTAACCTCTGAGCTATCTTTTCAGCTCCCTATATTTTCTTCTTCTTTCATAGGCATACATAAGCATAAGCTTAAATAATTATTTTAAAAAGAGGTTGTAGTAAAATACAATTTATTTTTATCAGCACAATTTATTCTGACAAAATTATTTTTCAGATTTGTTTTTGACTATTGAAAAATCACAGTACTGTTTTCTACCAATCTTTAAACTAAAGCAGTTATCTTGAGTTAACAAAACCTTTAAAGCAAAACACATAATATAAAGCATACACCTGAACTTCAGACAAATTTGTTTAGGTTAATTTTATTTCAGCTCAGTTAACATTAGTAAAGAAGTTCCCAGGATTTAATACAGGAAACCATAATTTTATTATTGAACTTTCAAATATTACTTTTCAATGGGTATGAAAAATTGTTCTAGAGAATCTGTGAGCACCACATGTCTTTTCTGAAAGATTGGTGATGTTCAGAGATTCTTCCTGCAATTTAATCTCCAAAATCTGTCATTTGCTGGCAGAACTGAAAATTAATACTTTTTTATTTTTATTTTTCACTTTCTGGCTACTGATTTCCACTGAATTTCTGTTCTATCTGTGATGCCTTTAAGGTTTTGTTTTTAATAATACATTTTTTTTTGTCTTCAGGTTCATTGTTCTATAAAATAGTCAGTTGGAACATTAGGCTTTTTTATATTCTACATTCTCAATTAGTTTTATTTTATTGTTTTTGGTTTATACAATTAGAATAGAGCATTCTGAATTCCTTTCCACTCCCTTGACTTCTTCATATAGATTCTCATATTACAAATGTACTATGTAAGGCATTCCTTCCAACTAATGAATGAATGCCATTAAGTAAACAGTATTGTCTCCACTATGACTTGTAGGGAGAAAGTAGAGTTCTGAGTGAAGAGGTGCAGCCTTATCAAGGAATACTAGTACCTCATCCGCATGGGAATGGCAAATGCTTTCCTTGGAGAGGTCTTCCGGTTCAGGAGCAGATGTTGATAGTGAATGAAGAGAATGTTTACTGTAGCTTGCTCCTCCTGTGTGTTATCAGCCACAAGCCTGCACCACTACAGAGACAGCTACTACTGAGATTNGCTACTACTGAGACTGGCTAGACCTGCCTCTTTACTTTGATGTATAAAATAACCCTGCCTCTTTGTTCAACTCTGTACAGTAACTCTGCCTCCATGTTCAAATGTATATAATAAACATTCTGAGATTCTGGAATGCTGAGGTTTCTCCATCCGAGTCCAGTACGTCTTATGCCAGCATTAATATGTGTGTCTGTGTTTGCCTTTTATTTAATCCCCTGCTGCTGCACGAGTCAGGTCACTCTTGAGACTAGTACAACCACAGGGCAAAGACTCACTTTTATTTTTTTGATCCTTAGATTTTTAACAAATGCTTCTCAAGTATCTCCTACAACAGTAGTATGCAAGATTTCCCACCGTTTTTAAATTCTCTTTTGTAGCTTTAAATACTATACACCAACTTCTCATTCAAGAAACCTTTTTCAAATTATTTAAAAATTTCATGGAATTGATCTCAGTTCCATACTTGTCTTAGGATCTTTGCTTGAAGGTAATAAAAGCAGAGGTTTTCGAGAGTAGTCATTGAATTTGTTTGCAAAGTTAGAAAAGTTTCTCTTTTATGTAGATGGTTTGCATTTGTGGGGCTGGTTGTGAACCCTAGATCTATATTTATGTTAGGTATTTGCTCCACCACTCAGTCACACCCTATCCTCAGCCCCATTCCATCTACTTTTATAAATACACATTTTACCTTTATTTGTGTGTATGTGAGTGTAGGTCCGAAAGAGAAAAAGGCACCTGCAGAAACCAGGCGAAACAGATCCCCTCGGAGCTCCAGGTACAGGTGTAAACGTCCAATATCAGTGCCAGGAGCCATTTTTCGGCTTTAAACAAGAACAGCAAACAGCTCCACCTTCTCTCCAGCACCGAAATTGACTATTTATCACTAATACAACTAATACGTCTTTGAGACATCATTTTCCAATAGTTGTGCTTTTGACTATAATAGGTTTTAGTATTGTGGTCACAGGAGAATGCCACAGACCAAGTACTTTACCAGACAGAAATGATTTCCTCATGGGTCTGGAAACTGGCAGACATGATTAAGTTTAAGTCTATCAGTTTTCTTAGGGCAGTTTAGCTATTGCTTTGTTTTATTTTTTCTCCTTTTTTTTCATTTTTAAAATGATATTTTCCCATCTCCTCCCTCTCTGGGGTTAAGATACAATTGTCATGGGTTACAAAAAACTGCAGATAATATTACATGCACATACTCCCTCTCCGATTCATCAGTACTTCCTTGGATATTTAATTTAGCTTAAATCTATATTCCAAGAGAAATAAATATTTCACATTATATGCATACTGAAAATGGGAATTTTTTGTCCCCACTGTCCATTCCTGTTCTACAAACTGCTTACAAATTACCACACATGGATATAATATTTTTTATAAATTCTCAGTTGAATAGCTTAGGCTTATTTCTAACTAGCTCTTACATTTTAGGTTAGCCCACATTCCTTATTTATGCTCTGCCATGTAACAGTACATTTATTAGCATGGCATGTTTATTTCCTGCTCTCTCTGCATCTGGCTGGTGACTCCTGACCAGACCCTTCTCCTTGCTTATTCTTTGGTTACCATGCTTATAATTCCTGTTTATTAAACAATCAGGGTTTTATCAAACCAATTCGAGTGAAAATTATTTATAGTGTACAAGACGATTATTCCATAGCAGTGTACACAAATCCACCACATTTAATCTCCTCATTTATCCTGAATGTGTACTTTTCTTTGATATTAAATTACCTCTGCCAGAAAAAGACTGAAGATTATTTACCTAATAGCAGACACTTATATTTTTAGCATGAGTCTGCATTCAGATGTGCACACACAGATACACAGAGGTACACTTTATTGTTCTCTATATATACAACTTTGAAATATTCTCCTTTTTTTCTCACTTCTCATATTTTCTTACCTGCTCCCTCCCCTATCTCCTCTTCTCTTTCTTTATCTTCCCCTACATACCCCTATTCTTGCCTATTCTTTCCTCTTCAACCCTTTCAGAGATTTACTATATATTGTAAGCTGGCCTAAATTTTCCCCTTTTTATGTTTTTCTAGATTCTTGTTTTTGCTGAAGTTCCACTGTTCAAATCACCAATGAATGTGGTTCAGTCTGGGAGTTTAATGGCCCAGAGTTTCAGACTTTTATTTTTGAGACTTTATCTTTACTTTACTAAGAATAGTAGGCAACAAGTATTGCTTTTCATTCCATAAGCAACTAATGTAAATAAATATTTTCTTTTCCTCCTGTCCCATGAAGTAAACAATTTTTCATAATATGGTGGGATACATACATACACACTCAAATACAAACCTTGACAGTGAACATATATGTAACGAAAGTATACACAAGTATACATCTATGTCTATGTGTCTATATCTAGATAGGTAGGTAGGTAGATAGATAGATAGATAGATAGATAGATAGATAGATAGATAGATAGACTATTAGGAAAGGGAAACTAGAGTTTAAAAGAAGAATAGCAATAAACATGTTAATGTAAAATTCTTATGGGACCTCAGATAACTACAGATAACTAAAGAATTCTGAACAAGATAATTAATCTTTCCCAGAAAAGAATATGCTAATTGGTTATCCAATGCCAAATATTCAACACAGAAAACATGCAAGTAACATCATATTAGTTGAGCAGGTAGCTATTTATACTAGAATTAAACACACAAACAAATACACATACGCTTGTGTATTCATTCACTACCTACAAATACAGCAATAATTAAAAAAAAATGGGCTTCATAGTCCTATGCCTCAAATTCCCACCTCCAAGGAAAATGGATATTAAATGTGTTGATACCTGGGTTGCGGAGCACCTTTTGAATGTATATTATTATACTTAGTATCATTTCTTATATTATAAGATGAACTGTGTGTCCTCAAGAATGCAATTCCAAGTACCTCAGATACAAATATATTTCAAAATTTGGCCTTCAAAAAGGTAGTCATACTAAAACAAATTCACTAAATTAGACTCTAATTTGATATGATTTGTGTTTTTACAAAAAGAGGAGAGATGGACACCATCTACAAAAGCAGATTCCTGCAAAGAAATTACTTGGTCTTAAGTTTCTTGTACTTAGTATTGCAGAACATAAATTTCTTTGTTTATATAAACTGTTGGGTCTGTGGTACTTCTCCATGTTCACCACAACAAACTTATATGATCTCCTATTAAATCTAATGTTAACAGAGGAGGACATCTTTCAAGTCCTCTTCATTTCTTAAAATAAATTTCCATGAATGGCTGCCTATCCCTCTTCCATGCAACATCATTGCTCCAAACATACCCAGTAGGTTTCAGTTCCAGGACTTGATGTGGCTTACCTCTTGCGAGAAACGTTTCTCCTGAAAACACTGCATTTAACAAAGTACCATTATTGAAACCCTGTTCTCTTAACAGGTGAGAGGCCATCTTATCAATAAGATTCACAGGTATGAATTAACAAAGGATAAATGGTAAACTGCTTGAAAGCAAGAGAATTGCATTTGTCATGCATCGTATTTTTTGTAATGGAATTGTTAAAAGAACTTTTTGATTTCTCTTCTATTTTCAAACTTTGGTCAACACTTTAAGTAATGGTTTTGTTATTAGGTTTATATAAACATAAAAGCTTGGGTGTGCTTTTACTTCTTAAATGGGTTTGTAACCTCATCCTTATTGATTGGATATTTGGTAATATCTTTTCAGGCTATAGAAGATGATTAGTTCAAATCAGATTGCATAAAGATGATGGTTAAATGCTCTTCCTATTGTCCAGTTGGGTTGACAATCGTATTATGTGTTAAAATAATTCATATTTTTCATTACAAATTAATAGACTGTGAACACTCTAGGTAAATCTAGTTAATTAAAATATAAGCTCTTATATTTGATAGTATAGGACTGATTTTTATATTATTCACAGAAAACATCCTAGAATGTAAACCAGGTGCAACAGTAGTAATTCCATAGTACTTTGAAAGATGCGTAATGCAAAGATCTGAAAATTTACACAGTCAATATATGTTAGTTAGCCTGAAAGGTCAAAATGATAGCATTACAACAAAATTAAAATGAGTGTAAAATAAGCTTGTGTTTTTGTACAATGGTGAAAGAATAATTTACTAGGGGTGTAATAACAAAGAACTACGAATAAGGTGGCTAAAGACATAGAGGCATATCATTGGACAACTCATGTTGCTGGAAGTCTGAAATGTGATCAGCAAGGTCAGTTCCTTCTGGGAGGTTCTGCAGAAATAGCTGCCTCATCCTCCTTTCCTTGCAGTTTGTGATGTGCAGCATTATCTCCTTTCATTTTTAGAGATGCATTGCTTTGATCTCGGTCCACATCTTCATGTGGACTTCTTCATCTGTAGCTTCAGTTGGTTTCCTTTTACAAGGAATGATTAATTGCTGTAAGGACTCACCTTTGTCCTGGTCTCATATCTCAACTAATCAGACCTTTACATGTCATTAAAAAGTAAATCACATTCATTTCTTCTAGGTAAATATAAATTTTGGGAAGACAATATGCAACTAATTATAATTCATCTGTTACCCTCTCAAAATTCCCATCTGCGCCATCATTTGCCATGTAGAGTCCACATCTCAGCACCTCTATGAGCCTTGCCTTGTTACAAAATCTATTCTGCCTCTAAATTTAAAACCTTAGCTCATTCCAGCATCAATTCAAAATCTAAAACTATCAGTTCAAACAACTCTGTAGTTATCATTAAATTGTCAAAATACAGAACAGATGCAAAGCTGAGTATGACTCATCTTGGAGAAAATTCTTGTATAAATGTAACAAACAGTCCACTTCCTAAACATAATAGCAGAACTATTGTACAGTTGATAATCTCATTCTAAAAGGGACATCATGAAAGATTAAAGGGCACAGCCAAAGTCAGGTTCCTGCTGCATTTAGGTGTTAACAGTGGGAAGTGTACCTGGGACAGATTTTCCATTCACAGTCTTTTCAATATGCTGGCTCTGTAAACGAAACACACTTTGAAGATTCAGTTCCCAGTTTTTCCCTGCTTGACAGGCAGCACAGATCCAGTGACAAAACCATGTTTCTGGCACATCACAAGACTGGGGTCAGACTGTGAGATCAGCATATTGGGAGTGTGAATTGTGCTGGGGATGCCAGGAGATACTGCCTCAGATCTCTGCCTTACTGAAGCAAAAAGTCAATTTTTAGAGACTACTGAAAATCTTTGGTGCTCTCGGGCTTCTAGTAAACACTATATTCTAACACTTTCTTTTCACATATTCTTCTTTCCTATGGACCTTCACCTGCTCACCTAAGGGAACCAATTATTACATTTAAGGACTTTTTTTCTGTAACAAAATACCCTACAGCAACGTAAGAATGGACATGTTTACTTTTGGCTCATAATTATAGGTTATAGCCCTTCATGGTGTAAATATCAAAGCTGAAGGAACAGGAATCAGATTGACACAATTCGTTCACAGTTGTGAAACAGTTCCGTTCATTTTCTTCTTTCATTAAATTCAAAACTCCATCCCAGAAATGGTGCTACCTATGTGTAGGGTCTTTCCAACTCAACGAACCCATTGAATAACCTTCACAGACATGCTCAGGTGTTTGTTTTTCAGGACAATGCAAATCTGACAAAGTTGACAATATGAATCAACACAATTGTTTTCTTTCTGTTGTTAATATTTAAGAAGCAATCAAAAACCGCATCAGTTGTACTTGCTTCCTGTGACTCTTTGTTAGCCAAGTGAATGCTGGCAGACATTAGAAACATGACCCATGTCTCCCAGTTTAAACGATATTGTTTAAAAATCAAGATTACGTTATGAGACTGTGAGTGGACATGAACTTGATGGGACATCATTAAACTCATTCTAGAGAAGCTCTATGTGTTTCTAATCAACATAGAGATACAAGAGTTATTTTAGAGTCTTTGATTAATGGAGAACACTTAAGAATGAATTAGGAAAAATACATATATGAATGTATATGTATGTGTTGATATATAACTGTTTCCACAGAAAGTAACTAACATTTTGGGACAGAATGGCACTTTACTGAAAATCCTTTGGATTTGAAGCTCAGTCTTCATTAAATTTCAGTCAAGAAAGCGAACCACAGACTCGTCCATAGACCACTTTGGTAGAAGGATTTTTCTCAGCTGAAGCTTCCCACAAAGACTGTAGCTTATGACAATTAAGCATAAGAGTAGCTAGCACAGAAATGAGTGGCAAAATTACCTAGTAGCTAATCCTTGGAATCAGGTCCTCAAATACTAATGGGCTTTAATTGAATCAATAAAAATGTTACAACTTCAAAGAAAAGTACCACATCCACATGTGTTTCTTCTACACACAGCCCAAAAATTATGTTCCAAACAGTGTTTCTCAGCCACTGTCTTTCTTCAAGCAAGGGATGACGGACAGCTGAGATGACAGCAAACAGGCGCTATGTAAATATTTTATCTGCTCCTCACTCCTGTCTGCTTACTCGGGGTCACTTTACTTTCATCTCTGCTGTTTGAATCCCACACAATACATTTGGCTTGGGTCATGCCTTCCTTCTGAATACTTGTCCAACGTCATTTTACCATAATAGAAAGTGTGGCTTGAAACGCCGCTGAAGGCCTTGTTCCTAGCCCTCGTGGGTGGACGAAGCCAAGCAAAGGAAACCGTCATCTTAGAGCAGGTCAGCACTGGAGGAAGTAGCACATCTCTTCCCTTCTTCAGTTTCTCTCTGCAACTCAAGTCCACACGATATCGGGGCTCAAAACAGTCCTGGGAGGATCAGGGTCAATTCAAAATATCAAACAATGAGAAAGTTGAAGCCAAAGAAATGTCATGTGAGCACTGCATTACAGTCAAATCATAGCAAAGAACTGGATGGAGTGTTGTTTTGAGACCATCATTACTGATTCTAAAAAAAAAAAATCCTTTAGAATTTGCTGTTCTACTTAATTTTGGAATTAAAGAAACATGTTGGAGATTTTTAAAGTCATCTTTCATTTGTTTCTTGCACTTTCTCAATAATAATTGTGACTGTAAAGTTTAATATTCTATGAAAATTTGAAAATATTTTGAAATAAATGAGATTATTTTTCAGTAAAAGTATGCTTTAATGTAGTAGTAGGTCACTAGTTAGTTTCTGGCTGCTCAGCCCCCCCAAAATCACACAGAAACTGTATTAATTAAAATCACTGCTTGGCCTATTAGCTCTAACTTCTTATTTGCTAGCTTTTACAAGTTAATTTAACCCATTTCCATTATTTTATATTTTACCGCGAGGCTTGTGGTCTATCTGGCAGGTTCCAGCAGCAGCTCCATGGCTTCTCTCTGACTCTGCCCTCTTTCTGCCATCACTCAGAGAAGCCTTCCTTGTCTAGTTCTGCTCTCCCCATCACAGGTCTCAAACAGCTTCTTTATTAACCAGTGGTATTTACAGCATACAGAGAGGCATCCCACATCGCTTTACTAAAATGCTTTGGACTGTCAATGTAACTTAGTTGTCAAAGTGCTTTCCTGGCTTTTGCAAAGCCCTGACTTCAGTTGGCAACACTACATAAACTTGGCATGCCAATCAGTGCCCCTATTTCCAGCATCCATACTCAGCAGGAAGACCAGAGCAGTTCAAGTTCAAGCTCATCTTCAACTATATATTGACTTGGATGCTATTTTCGCTCCATCAGCTCCCTCAGTCGTCCCCCCCTCCATAGATATATGTGTGTGTGTGTGTGTGTGTGTGTGTGTGTATATGTGTGTGTGTGTTACATATAATATATAGCATTATGTAATTATATAAAACATATGCTTATATACAGATTTTTGGATACTACATCATGTATATACATATGTATACTTTGTGTGTGTGTATATCTATATATATATATATAGTGTGTGTGTGCATCAGTTAAATATGTAGTCTCTTGTTTAAATTAAAAATATTTGGAAGTATGCTTTTGTGAGTATGTATATTACCTGTTGTGGAATGTTAAGATAATATTATTATATAATATTATATATACCACATATATATTAGGGTAATATACATATAATGAGTCTCAAGAAAGAAAAACTCTTGAAGGCTGAGCTTTGAATCGGTACCGTTTTAAGTTCTCTGTGCATGATTGTTCTTTGGCTTGTTTGCTGTTTGTTGATTTTTGTTGTTGTTTTCTTAACTATACTCATGAAATAAACTTTTAATTCTTTTAAAAGAGAGAGGGGGGACAGAGAATCTCTCTCTCTCTCTCTCTCTCTCTCTCTCTCTCTCTCTCTGAGAGAGAAGCCCGAGGAAATGTTTCTGTGGTTTAAGCTCTCCAGGTGGGAATCTGACTAGATTTAGGTGGGGTCTGTAGCACAGTTGTTGTGCCGAGTGGGTGGACACTGAAAGACAGAGGTTCAGAAGCAGTTCTTCATGAATAGGTGCCTCTTTTGACAAGTGAGGTGTTCACTCAGCTGTCAGATTATTTGCCAAGATTAATTGATCTGAAAGACTTTCCTACAGCAAACAGTAAAGCTAATTATCGATTGTTAGTTTTATCTCCCTAAGCAAGACGTTCTTGGAGTTAACAGTTAAATAATATTAACACAGGTGGTCTCAGTTCTCAGCGCTAATCACCAATTATATTGATGCAGGTGGTTTCACCTCTTGTGACTTGTGTTTCATACTTGTACATGTATTTTTTTATTTCAAAGTTAGTTTTAAACAATGAGAAAAAGTCTTGTAATAATAGTTTATCTTTTCCTCCTTTCTTCTTCCTGTCTTATCTTTCTCCCTCTCAATTTATTTACCCTGTTTTTGTTACATAATAAGAAATAGTTTGACACAATTTTAAGTGACTAATGAAAATTTAATATAACTATTCTACTTTTCTCTACTAATAGAGAATATTTTTATCACACACTCATTTCCCAAATATATTTACAATGTATCCATATTTTTGACTACTGCTTTAACTTGATCAATACTACACTATATTCATACATTATTAATGTAATTAAATATTTATAATGCTTCATAATAGACTTGATTATTTTCAGTACCTTCAAATCTACCTAAGAACTCTCATTTTACACATGGTGCGGGAGAATTATCTATATTCTGTCAATCATGTATTTTAATAAAATGCTGATTGGC
>LOEQ01003330.1:196667-208340 GCA_001685075.1 Bramus lutescens
GAACCGTGGAGTGGCTGGTACACATCCAGTAAACTTCTTATTGGAGAAAGTTAGTTGACAAAAGAAATTAAATCATCAGGGAATTCTAGAGGGGAAGGGTAGTATGCTACGCTACGCATGGATTGTTTAGATCAGCACACCACCTCTTTTCTCCCAGTATTCATAGATGATACCAGGTAGCTAGGCAACCTATGTAAACGGTAGAATTTGATGGCTCTTTATCAGATCGCACATACACCAGATGCTGCCATTTCTAAGGGCCTATGTCTGCAGTTAGACTTATTGCTCTAAGCGAAGAACACACCCAGGCCTCTAAATGATATTCTGTAATTGGTCTTTCTGATCTTTGGTGTTTTGGTTCTTTATAGCATAGCAGTTAATTATATCTTCTGCTGTTCTTGAGAGTCCTGAACTAAAATCATCAGTAAACTGAGCTGAAAGTGAGCATAAGGTGTTAAGAATGTGTTAAGTGGGGTAAAATCAAAGCAGCAGTTTTGGGCAGGTAGCAATTCTATGTCCTCGGAGATCTGTGAGTATCTTAGATGGGATGCTCTATGCCTGGACCCTAAGCATTGACCAAATGCCTGCTGTTAACGATAATTGCAGGAAGGCGGATCTCTGCATTTACACAGGAGAAAGGATCAAGGCCTGGCTGTGGAAAACTGTTTTTATGAACAGTTTGGAACTGTGTGAATTAATTTCCAAAGTAACAGAAAGGAAGTTAGCTGCAGCAAAAAAAATCTACAGCAAAGGACAGCCACTTATTCACAAAGCAATAACACCAAAAAACCTTGCCTCTTGGTTCAGCCTTAATCTTGATTTTGATAAGTTGCTTGTGAAAAGATGGCTGAGAAATTACTGTATAATTTTACATCTATTTGTCTGAAAATTTCAAGATGTTATTTTTTTAACCGCTGAGTAATACTCCATTGTGTAAATATACCACATTTTCTTTATCCATTCTTCAGTTGACAGGAATCTAGGTTGCTTCCAGGTTCTGGCTATTGCAAATAATGCTGCTATGAAATTAGTTGAGCAGGTGTTCTTGTGGTATGATTGAGAATCCTTTGGGTATATACACAAAAGTGGTATTGCTGGGTATTGAGGAAGATTTGTTCCCAGTTTTCTGATAAATTGCAATACTGGTCTCCAAATTAGCTGCACAAGTTTGCACTCCCACCAGAAGTGGAAGAGTGTTCCCCTTATTCCACATCCTCTCCAACATAAGCTGTCCTAAGTGTTTTTTACCTTGGTCCTTCTGCCAGGTATAAGATGGTGTTATCTCAGAGTCATTCTGATTTGCATTTCCCTGATGACTAAGGATGTTGAACAATTCCTTAAATGTCGTTCAACCATTTGAAATTCTACTTTTGAGAATTCTCTGGATCTCTACCTATTTCTTAAATTGAATTATTAGGTATTTGGATTGTCAGTTTTTGAATTCTTTGGAGAACAGTCCTCTGTCAGATGTGGGGTTAGTGAGGAAATTTTCCCACTCTGCAGGCAGTTCTTTGATCTTATTTACCATGTCATTTGCTTTCCAGTTTCTGGGGTCACATATCTTGATTGTTTCTCTCAGTGTCTGCGCTTCTGGTATATTTGGGGAGTGGCCTCCTGTGCCAATGAATTCAATGTATTTCCACTTTCTCTTCTATCAGGTTCTAACTGGTTTTATGTTGAAGTCTTTGATCCAGTTGGACTTGAATTTTGTGCATGATGATAGATGTGGATCTATTTAAGATCTCCTACGTGTTGGCATCCAGTTATTCCAGCACCATTTGTTGAAGAAGTTTTCTTTTTTTTTTCATTGTACAGTTTTGGCTTCTTTGTCAAAAAACAATTGCTCATAGGTTGTGGGTTAATATCAATGTCTTGAATTCAATTTATTGTTTCATACATCTGTGTTTATGCTAATAACAAGCTTTTTTTATTACTACAGTGCTATAATAGAGTTTAAAGTCAGGGATGATCATGCCTTCAAAAATTCCTTTATTTCACAGGATTGTTTTAGCTATCCTGAGTTTTTTTTCTTTTTCTACATGAAGCTGAATATTGTTTCTTCAAGGTCTGTGAAGAATTGTGTTGGGAGGTTGATATGGATTACATAGAATCTGTAGATTGCTTTTAGTAAGAGTGACAGTTTTATTATGTTGATTCTACTTATCCAAGAACATGGGGAATCATTTCATAATCTTAAATTTCTTTCTTCAAAGGCTTAAATTCTTTTCATACAGGTCCTTTACTTTTTTGGTTTGAGTTATCCCAAGATATTTTTTATTATTTGCTGCTATTGTAAATGGTTATATTTCAATGCAATCCCCATCAAAATCCCAACACAATTCTTCAAAGACTATGATGCCCATATTTTAAGTTATATAATTAGTATTTATCATGTACCCTTTAAATGTAAGTGCTCAGAAAATGTGCCAAGTAAGTGCATTATTGTACAAAGTATTGGAAGGTTCTAGGTATGCCAGGATATTGTGTACATCCTGTGAGTTAGGATTTCAAAATCCAATTGAGAACACAAAGGAATGAGTGTACTGCATAAGCGATTGTCAAGTATTTAGCCTTGCAGTGCAAAACCATGGATAGTCTTAAGAGTTTACACCTTACTATCTTAGACTTACTGCAACATAACAATATCCATGTGCATATTAATTTTTCTGTAACTTGATTCTGTTTCTTTGTTCTATTGAATTTTGGTACCACCAATACTTTGAACAGTAATTTGTTATTCCAAAGAATGCTCAGAAAATATCTTCCCTCTGCGGATTTTCTTTTTCTGATGTCTATGTTATCAACCGAATCTCAGAAACCCACAGACTTTGATTCATCACAATACCATTGTTACCAGTGCCATTCTTTGATTCAGATACATAGTGTGCTAAATCAAGACACCTAGCATGTAGCTTCATATTCCTCTCAGCATTTTAGAGACTAAGAGGATCACAAGCTTGCTGTCATCCTCAACTATTCAGTAAGTTCCAGGTAAGTTTGGCCTACACAACGAGAACATATGAAAACACAATAAGTCAATAAATGAATAAATAAATCGGGATGGAGGGAAGAATGGAGGGAGGGAGAAAGGGAAAGGGAGAGATGATGGAAGGGAGGGACAAAACGAATAGGAAGTAGAAAAGGAAAAGGAAAATGAAAAGGCAGGGAAATGTAGATACTCCACTCATTTAATTCATGCAGTTATGGTTGATATTTTCCATATTTAGCTTAGATGCACATCAAAGTGTTGGAAAATCTGCTAAACAAAACTTGCATAGCATTTGATATTTGAGGACCCAGTTTGAAAGATCTCAGTCAATCTAAAAGTATGCACCTAATTAATATCACAGACACCTTTAGTATCACCTTTGCAAAAAGAAGTTCACACAATAATATTCTAATAGATACCTTAATAAAAGACATCAATAAAAAACATTTACCTCAATGCCTATACTTTTCCTAAGAGCCACTAAGTTGTTGGTTTTTTTGTTTGTTTTTTTTTTTCCTTTTTATAGCTTACAAGTTTCTGGAGCTTAGCAGTTCAGGTTATTTTCTGTTATTGTGGAGGACCTGATTTCATTCATGAGCACTAATGTAGGATACTCACAGCCATATTTAACTCTAGCTCCAGGAAACAGGAAATCCAATGCTCTCTTTAGAATGTGGCCTTCTGGCTTACAATGGCCATCAGATACAAGTGGCATACACATAGACACAGACACAGACACACAGACACACACACACAAACACATGCACATGCACACACAGAGAACAATAAAATACATTTTATTAAATGAGTTTAATAGTTAATTTTTTCAATATTTTTTCTTGTTCATAAATTCTGATCTGAAAACATAATACTTACCTTCATATTACTCAAGACTCATCCAAAATATTATATATNTATATATATATATATATATTTGTTTCCATGAATTGCTCTTAAAGTACCATTGCATTGTTATTGTTTTTTGAATAACAATTTTTAAAACCCTTATAAACCATGAGGATTGTTTTGTAAGTAAAATGAGTCATAGCCACGAGCATAAACAAGACTCAGGGTCTCCCCAAGCATTAGGCTGGTACCCAGAAGTATTTACTGATGGTCAGGAAGCAGCACTCATATGTCACACTTCAATAGAAGCGACTGTGGTCAGAGAAAAATGCAATCCCTCAACTCTTTTAGATAATGACTGCAAGTGACTAAATTTCAGCTCACAACTATGAACAGAGGTTCCCCCATCCACGTTTGACACATGGTGAGAGCACATTCATGTTGCGTAATGTTTTCATTGCATATTTTTAAACTCACAAACGATCGTTATCACAGAGAACTGTTCCATTAGTAAACAGATTGGTCTTGCTGACACATCTTTCCTTTTAAAATATTCTTTGGCTGAATTCTAACAAAGCCATTTTGAATGCAAAAGGGAATCTTTTCAAGCCAGATGGTTTATCTAATAGGAATGTTTTCTGATTAGAGAAACAGCAGTAGACTCATGATCACAGCAGGTGCCAAACCGGTTCTGTAGTTTACATGAATTTGCAACTGAACAAGTCATGAACTAAAGGGAATCTATTTTGCAATGTGCCACAGTCTATTCCGAGAGGAAGAGTGACTGTGAAAGATGCTAACATATCAGATGAGGTTCATCTGGCACTTCTTGATATGAATGGGATCATTATTGCCTTTCTGATAACAAAATTATCTGTATTTCAAATTTCCTGATTATATTGCAGAAAAGATTAACAAATATACTCAATCAGAAGAAAAACTGTGGAGCATTTTATGATAGGAAAACACCAAAAGGTTTCTTTGTATTTTTTTTATCAAAATAATTAAGGATCTTTCAGTTGAAAAAGTAATTGTTTTTCTTTTTCGTTGTCTTTATCCTTTGCAGTGGTATTGTCTCTTTGTTTCAAAAGACAGTTTTGTACTGTTGATAAAGGAAATAGGATAATGCTGGTAAGGTGGGCTCAAATATTAAAAGAAGACCTCCCAGGTCCTTGAGAGACAGACACAAATGAGGTTCTTAAGAGTAATGAAGCTTTCCTTTTTACGAGGGTGTAAGGTGCTTCTGTGCACTGAATTGGGTAGCGGGTACATACACAATTGTGACCCCACAGATCTGCACTTCTCAACAGCTTCTCCTGCCCAGGGGGCAGACAAAACAACCAAACTGATTAACCTGGGTGGGCTCAACAGAAGTAATGTAGGTGGTTCAGAAGAAAGGTATGTGCTCCCCATGAGCTGTCCCCGTTCAGTCCCACTGCTCACCTACTTTCTTAGCTCATTTATATCAGCTGCTCTGTTTGTTTGATGCTTCGGAGGGCAATAAAAGTAATCTACAGTTGCCAATGCATCTTCAGGTTCACTCATGCTTGGTCCAGACATATCTGATTGTCTGTTCTAGAACAGTGATTACAGCAGTGGGAACTCCCAGGCCCTGGACCATGCTTATGTCAGAGATGGATTACAGAAAACAATCAATCTCTAATTTAATTTTTTTCAAATAAGTGGACTCAGGTTTAAACAAATTACATCTTTGAAAAGGCATTTAGAAAACACCAAATTGTGTGCGAATATAGGTGTAAAGTAAGCCTTACATTTAATGAAGTGTGATCCTCTCTCACACACACCACATACTGAACCAAGGACTGTTGAATACGTGACAAGCTATCAACCACTGAGCTATGTCTTCCAGCCCTGACTTATGCTTTGCTTTGGTTACTTTGGTAGAACCTTGGTAAGACACCCATACCAGCTTTGAGCAACGGCAATCACAGAACTGTATGGCCAGCCCAGAGCACCAGTATATTTCTAATGTAGACATAGCTTTATAGTAGTCAAAACCTGATGTTTCGTCTTGTGAGAATCCTTTGTAAGAAAAATTCTTATGGCTTATAAAATTTACCTTGTCGATCAAGCTCATACATTATTTGTTAAGTATTGATTTTCTTAGCATTTTTTATGGATTGAATATGAAATGTTATTTCCAGGCAAATGTATTGAACATTTGTTCCTGAGGCTTTGATGAGATTTTGAGGGTGGTAGACACTCAAATGGGGAAAGAGGTCACTGAGGCACTTCCCTAGGCCTGATTGATTTGTCCTAGATACTTCCTCTTTGTTTTTCTGGATACTGTTCACCATGAGATGAACAGCCTCTTCTTTCACATGCCCCTGTGACTTGATGTCACAATGTACACAGAGAAATGGATAGAATTGACCACAGACTAAACCACTCACAATCATGAACAAAGTAAATAACTCATCCCTCTATGCTATTGTCTTAGGTATGTTAGTGACAGTAATTAATATATCACCTGTGTCAGTAGTAATTCATAGAAAAGCTTGAATGCCAGTATTATCTGTTTGACACAGTGTTTTCTGTGTTTGTTTTGTTTAGTTATATGTTTCCATAGTGCAAGAAACTCTTTTTATATAAACTGAGCAAGTATTTTGTTAATTTTATGCTGTATAGAATAAATTCTTCATTAACCTATTTCATTAAACATTGCTAATAGAAGGATGTATTTGTTTAGAACAAAAGCATCTATTGTGGATTCCTGAGTCAGTTCATAATAAAAATTGATTCAGCATTAACAATATTATAGTATACTTCATCTCTGCCTTACTTAATTTACACATGAACCAGCATTCAATACTTCTTTTCTTTTAGGGGATTGATATCTCTTATGTATGACTGTTATATAAAGAGGATGTCTGTGAAAATATGTATAAATACTCTAGAACACCTCTGTGAGAATGATCCTAGTTGCACTCCACTTTAATTGTATTTTCATATTAATATTAGAGTATATGCATGCATTTCCTGTGACGCCTTGACAGACATATGTAAAAGGGACTTCTAGCAGGTTCAGAAATCCATACTGTATCCCTTGTGACTGAATTGGTTCATGAAAGAATATTGCAGTGATCTTGAGGAAATCAGAAAGGGGCAGAGATAATATGTGACATTTAATTATATGACAATTCTTTTTTTATGACTTTCTCACTTTATAAGCAATTCCTAAATGGTTTCACCTTCTCTGAACCAAAGGAGATTCCAAATTCCTGAATATGGAGAAAAATGAGGAAGACCTAGAACATCACACAGTATTCTAGAAAGTCCTGTGTCCTAGCCTCAAAGACATGTTGATTCATAACAGAGCACCATTGTGTTGCTCATATGTCGATTGAGAGTTATCCTTAAATCCATTTAGACTATCGCTCCTTTGCAATGCTTTCAGTATGTTTTAGAGTAAGACAAAGCTGTAAGTGTAAAGAATGTACGTACCTAGGTGTGGTTGTGCTGAGATTTAAGAATCCATATATTCATAACAAATTAATTTCTATAGGGCTGATAAGATATTGTTCCCTCTTTACAGTTCTAACACAATAGCTGCAACATACTGAACGTGGACTTTGTTTTTCTAGGAATATTTTATTTTGGTGACAGGGTGTGACACAAGAGCGAATTTGCTTTTTTTCAGGAGTGAGCAAATGTTTTTTTCAGAGGAGAAGCAGAAAGTTCAGTCGTTGCAGGACATGGAATCCTCAACTTCTAGCAAAAATGCAACAGTGGGTTCATATAAGATTTGAGCACGCCTGCGTTCCACTGAGACTTATTTATACAAATAGGCTGTGGGCTAGGTATCTCATGAGTGTACTTTTCCAGCATCTAAACTAGTAAATTGACTATTAGGGCTCTCAATAATAAGATATTATTGAATAACATAGATAGATAACATAACTAAAATAGATAACATAGTACTGACGACCAGAAGGCTTTGCAGAGAGAACTGCAGGATGACAGAATTGTTCCCATTGTTCTCGTTTTAACAATTTGAAAAGCTGAATGACGTCTACTTGAAATAAAATAAAGGATTAAGCTCTATAGAGTTCAAAATGCCAATGGTGTATACTTTCTGCTTATTTAAAATGAAAGATGATCATTTCTAACACCAGAATTTCATTTAATAATCTCTAAACTATAAACTTTTAAAAACTTTCAGCAGTATATTTTTATGTTGGCTGTGTATTTTTTCCCCTTTGAATAAACATTGTGGTACCGTAGAACATATAAGTAATGGGCTCAAACTAGCTCTTCATTATCAGGATGGATGTGTCAAATGCCTTCTAAGAACTTTGGATTCAACCAAATATGTCACATATTTTGAGAAATAATTGCTTTTAGAAGGAAATTTAGCATATCAAACATATTCATTTTTACTAACTCAATTAGATCAGTAAATATCTAAAGATAGTATGAAATTTATAAGGACAATAACTCATATTAAATGTAATTAGTCTAGATAAGTAATGAAAAACAGATGATTAAATTCTTTTGGCTAAACAGAACTGCTTCTACTCAATTATATAACTATATACTTATGTAACTCTGAGGAAATCTGGATACTTTGACTTTGCAGTTACTAAATTGCATATGTCATTATTATAAGTCTTTGTTTTATGGTGGCCATGACTCTTACAAGAAATGTCTTTTGTTTATCACAAACTATATTGAATGGATATCTATTTAACTGCAATTCTGCACAAAGGTAAAGAAACAAGAAAGAAAAGTGGTGTGTTTGCCCATTTTATAACTTTAAATTATTTCTCTCTCAAGATATTAGTATAATTACCCTGAGTTTTAACTATTTTAGTTTTGATTTATAGTGGCTTGCATATCGTGTTTACAATGCTGTAACAATCTGAAGCAGTCCTTATGGTTACCTTTACAAATAATTTTGTATTTTACAATGTATTGAGTTGTAAGAACTTCTCTTAGTATTTTGTGTATCCAGTTCTGGTAACTGCAAACTCTTATGGCTATTCATAGTTTGGAACTGTGTGTGTTTCTTCTTCATTTACACCAGATATAATAGTGGAGCACAGTACATATTTTTAGCACTGTTAAAGAGTTCCATCTTTCTTCAGTGTAAGCATTATGATGAGAATAAACTGTTTACAGCCTTAGAATACCTATACACACTATCCTTTTGGTCTTATTTTTTTTTGAGAGCTAGATTATAGGATGTCTGAGAACAGATGTCTTTGAATTGAACCTGACCATTGATCTTTGACTTCCAAGTATACATTTGTACTTTTCAAAAATGTATTTATCCATATAACCATGTCCGAATGTCATGGGCTTTCTGTATTCATCTTCATTCTTTTCCCATCTAACTGTATTTTCAAGTAGGTAATATTAAAGCTCACAATTCTTTTCTGTATTTGGTCTCTTCTTCCAGTAGTGACTTCTGTCACACTTTTTAATTGGCTGAATTTGCATTTAATTTGGCATTTGCTTGATTTTTTAAAATTACTTTGATTTCCATGATAATCTGCTGAAATGTTTAACTGTATTTTCTAACAGATTATTGGGTTCTCTTAAATAATTATTTCACATTCTCCATGAAATATGAAAGCACAAATAACCTACATTAAGTCACATGCTTATTTTCCATTAGGTGAACCATTAGTCATTGAAATTTCTTGATGCTTGTTATAAAGCTATAGCTACTTCTGGGCAACTGTCACCAAAATATCTACAAAAAGCACTGAAAGGGGTAGCTATTTTGTCTCTTGATTTTAGCTAAATTAGTCCATTTTCTCTTGACCCTGTGTTCTTGGACAGCAATAGCATGATGCAAAGGAGAACCAACCACTGAATGACAAATTATAACCAAAGAATACTAGTATACATCAAGTCACTCAAGAAGCAGAGTGAAGAAATACAGAAAGAGACTGAGCAATACACAACCTCCAGGAACACATGCCCCACTGACTTAATTCCACCTGCTAGTCCTTAACCCATGTTCTAGTTTGTTTTCTATTTCTTTATTTCTATGATAAATGCCGCAACCGAAAGCTACTTAGTGAAGAACATAATTTACTTCTGCTCATACTTCCAGATTATGGTCCTTCTTGAGGGAAGTGATGAGAGAAAGTCAAGCAAAAACTGAAATAGAAGCCTTGAAAGAATGCTGCCTATTTGCTCTCTGTCTCATACTCAGTTGACTTCCTTATACAGCCATTGCCCAATATGAGTAGTTTCCCAGATTAGTCCATCAGTTTTCTTAGATCTGTCAATACTCCTCGCATTCTTAAGCATTTTAGCTGGGAACTAGACACAAAGTCAGTAGCATTTCATGCTGTAGTCATCACAGCATGAGTTGGTATCTGTGTGCAAAGGATTTGGTATTTATTTATATCTTTCAATCCTGATTTTGTGTTACTTCTTTCAGAAATTAAAATAAAATAAGTTGCTAGTTTCTGACCTTGAATTTCTTGCTGGTGATTTTATGTGCAATGGCTTTCATGGAGATTTCTCTTAAGCCTTGGATTGATGTGCTGTTACTGTTTCATCAGTAGAGGGTGCCAGAGTCCAGCTTTATTCCAGATCTGTTGGTCTGTCATTCTGGATGAGCAAAGGTAGCTAAAAGGGCTGAGCATGCTTCACGGGGACCTTTGCCTTGGGTTACAACAGGCAATGCCCACAGTCAGAAATATATGAGCAGATGCTAAGGGTCTGCCAAACACTTGGATTCCCCATGAAGAAACTAACCCTAGGCTCTCAAGTAATGAATTGTTTCCCTTTTCTTCTCCAAAGCAATTTTTAAATGGCTTTATCTGTGATGTTGTAAATAGGGAAAAGTGATGGTGTTGGCATTCTTATGGCTAGCAATGGCAAAATGCTAAGGCTCACACCAGGCTCACCATACACTGAGATCCGGGAGGCACAGGGATGGGGCCAACAATGGCAATGCTGCTCCTTGACACCACCACAGCCAACCTAACATGAAATAAACCAGAATCCGTGTCAGTCCAATCACTAATATTAGTTGCTAATAGTAAAGTGTTTCTTTTATAAACACCGTCCTTAGATATTATCTTGAAGAAGTGCATCTTGGGATTTTTCTCAGTTTTTTAATGCATCAGTCTAGCACTGTTTTACAATGTTTAGTCCTTTTCTCACTTTTGTCGTACCCCATCCACACCCAGGGGATGGAATCACTCTCAACACTGTGTCTTGGGGCATGGTGATGATGGTTGTAACTCCTTAGCTGTAGTCCTGTTGTGAATATAGAGGCTGTGGGGTCTGCTGGGTTTTAGTACCTGGAATGAAGATACTTAAAAAAAAGAAAAAAAAACGACAACACACACACACACACACATACACACACACACACACACACACACCCTCCTCTGGACTTGGCAAGGGCAAGGGGATTGTTTTCTATTGATAAGACTCCTGGAAGACATTGTGTTAAAAGCAAAATTGATAAATAATTGGTTAATCTTGATATGTTGATAAAATGGCTGCATTAGTTCACAGTCTTATCTTCCCAAAGCAATTACCTCCTGGAGCAAGAAATTTCCTTAACTTTGCTGGTTCAGTATTGTTTAGCAAAGACATAAGAAACTATAGTTAGTTTATTCTATTTCACATGCTGATTAGAAAGTACATTTAAGTCCCATTTTTATGTTGTTTTGCCACCTTCTTGAGATGGATATAAATTTAATTTATCTGGTTTAAAAGTATAGTAAAAATGCCACTCTTACCAAAAGAAGTCTACAGATTCAATGCAACACCCATCAAAATCCCAGCAAAAGGACCGTGAGGGGCGCACTCACCCACTGAGACGATGGCGCTGTTCTAATGGG
>LOEQ01003330.1:208658-220034 GCA_001685075.1 Bramus lutescens
GGGAGGAGGGGAGGAGGTGGAAATTTTTAATAAAAAATTAAAAATAAAATAAAATAAATTCTTCACAGACCTCGAAAGAATGGTACTCAACTTCATATGGAAAAGCAAAAAACCCAGGATAGCCAAAACAATCCTGTATGAGAAAAGAACATCTGGAAGCATCACAATTCCTGACTTCAAACTCTATTACAGATACAGTACTGAAAACAGCCTGGTATTGGCATAAAAACAGACAGGAGAACCATTGGAACCCAAAGACCCGGATATTAATGCACACACATTTTTGACAAAGAAGCAAAAAATATCAAACGGAAATAAAGAAAGCATATTTAAAAAATGGTGTTGACATAACTGGATTTCAACGTATAGAAGAATGAAAATAGATCCATATCTGTCACCATGCACAAAACTCAATTCCAGATGGATCAAAGTCCTCAACATGAAGCCAGCCATACTAACCTCTTAGAAGAGAAAGTGGGAAGTACACCTGAACGCACTGGCACAGGAGACCACTTCCTAAATATAACCTCAGAAGTACAGACATTGAGAGAAGCAATTGATAAATGGGACCTCCTTTAACTGAAAAGCTTCTGTAAAGCAAAGGACATGGTCAACAAGACAAAACAACAGCCTACAGAATTGGAAAAGACTTTCACCAACCCCACATCAGACAGAGGACTGATCTCTAAAATATACAAAGAACTCAAGAAATTGGTCAACAAAGTAACAAATAATCCAGTAACAAAACCCCCCCCCTATATCTGGATTTGTCTCTAATGTCAACAGAGGTATGTAAAATGGTTGAAAGGCACTCAAGGAAATGTTCAACATCCTTAACCATCAGAGAAATGCATATCAAACAAACAAAAAGAAACTCTGAGATTTCAACTTACACCTGTGAGAATGACCAAGATCAAAACACTGATGACAACTTGTGCTGTAAAGGGTGTGGGATAAAGGGAACACTCCTACATTACTGGTGGGAGTGCAAGCTGGTCCAGCCCCTTTGGATATCAGTATGGCTGTTCCTCAGAAAATTAGGAAACAACCTTCCTCAAGACCAAGCAATATCACTTTTGGGTATATATCCAAAAAAAGGCTCAATCATGCCATAAGACATTGCTCAACTATGTTCTTAGCAACAGTTTGTCATAGTCGGGACCTGGAAACAACCTAAATGCCGCTTGACCAAAGAATGGGTAAGGAAAATGTGGTAGGTACATTTACATAGTGAAGGATTACACAGCAGAAACAAATAATGACATCTTGAAATTTGCAGGCAAATGGATGGAGCTAGAAAATATATTGAGTGGGGTAATCTAGGCTCAGAAAGGCGATGTACTTACTCATAAGTGGTTTTTAAACATAAAGCAAAGAAAACCAGCCTGCAAATCACAAATCACAATTCCAGAGAGCCAAGACAACAATGAGGACCCTAAGAGAAACATAAATGGATCTAATCTACATGCGAAGTAGAAAAAAACCAAGTCCTCCTGAGTATAATGGGAGCATGTGGACCATGGGAGAAAGTTGAAGGGGAGGGGAGAGGCTGGGAGGGAAGTAGAAAAAAATGTATAGCTTAATAAAATCAAACCCTCTACTCCCCCCAAAGAAGTATATTAAGTGTTCCTAGATACCTAGACTCATTCTAGTCTATAACTATAGCAAATAGAACATCCCTAACAGCCATACAGATATCCAAAGGGGCTGGACCAGCTTGCACTCCCACCAGCAATGCAGGAGTGTTCCCTTTACCCCACAACCTCTCCAGCACAAGTTGTCATCAGCAACTATAGCAAATAGAGCATCCCTAATGACATATGCAAGTGCATGCACACAAGAACTTTGGGTACGTCTCAGGAGGGATATGGTGAGTTAACTGGTGAATTTAGTTTTAGCTTTTAGAAAAAAGTCCGCACAAGATTCTGCAGGGGTTTCATTGGTGTATATTCCAACTAGAAATGAACAAAATGCTTATTTTTCTCCACATCCATGACAACATTTGTTTGTTTTCTTGGTTTTCACTATTTTACCCATTGATGAGATGGAATATAAAATCAGCCCTAATTTGTAATTTCCAACATAAGATGGTTGAATAGTTTAAGTATTTTTTTTTTAGCCATTTGTGTTTCTTCTAAAACTATTCATTTCATTGAGCCCTTTAGTGACTGAAAGAGTTTTCTTTTGGTATTAAGTTTTTATAGTTCACTATATAGTCAAATGTTAATATCCTGGCTGTTATACAGTTGTTAAAAATTCTTTTCATTGTTGTGCTGTACTTGTCAATCTAATGATTGTTTCCTTTGCTGTACATTTTTTTTACTTTCTTATAAACACAATTATCAATTCTTAGGGGAATTTCCAGTGATATTGTAGTACTTTTCAGGATGTTCTTGCATTTCCCTAGTAGTTTCTGAATTTCAGGTGGTGTGTTAATGTCTTTTGTTTATAGTTAACTGATTTTTATATATGGTAAACGCCTTGGTCTCAGAGATGCAACAGGTCTCCTTCTGGGATTAAAGAAGTTTACCAATACCTCCAGCCCTAAATTTTAACTTCTTTTCACAAATTGGAAGTTTAGTTGGGTGGGATTTTTTCCTGGTCACCACTCCTTTTATTCCATTTGGAATAAGGCTTCTTTTTTTAAAAAAAATAAATTATCTCTTTGGCCATTGGACTTAGCTCCATTACACTTCCTGGTGGTCCTTTTCAACTCAAATTGTGCATATTATACTTTTTCTTGCTCATCTTGCACCCTCTTATTATACATCTGCATAAGTTAGGCCACTAATAACTTAGCAACACCATCAACAGTAGGCTGTCTTACAGTCTCTTCTGCCAATATTGTTAATCTAAAATTCTTCAATTTAGATTTTTTTTTTTGCCAAGGGTAGAAAATGCCAGCATTATTCACCAAAATATCACAAAAAAATAGTCTCTACATCACTTACAGTATTCTTCTCCTCTGAAACTTCTAGAGATGGGTCCGCAAAGTTCATATCACCCTCAGCACCACTGTCTTCTATGCTTGTACTAGGACGGCTCATAAAGCCCACTTAAAGTGTCCACTCACTTTCCTAATCGTAAGTCTCAAAATTCATATTACAGTGCAAACAGCATGATCACCACTATCATAGCAATACCCAACCCCCCGATGCCAACTTCTGTCTTACTCAATGTTCTATTGCTATGAAGAGACACCGTGAGCAGAGCAAGTTTTATAACGGAAATCCTTTATTTCGGACACATGTGTAGTTTCAGAGATTTCGGTGTTTATCAGCATGGAAGGAAGAGAGGCATCACACAGGCAGAGAGGGTGCTGGAGAATTTGAGATCTACATTTCAATCCACAGGCATGTGGAAAAAGAGAAAAAGGTTGGCCTGGCTTGAGAATTTGAAACCACAAAGCTTAAGCATAGTGAGTCATGTCCTTCAGCAAGACCACACTTGTTCCAAGAATATCAAACTTCTAATCTCTGTCAGGTAGCACCACTTTCTAATAATCAAACATGCAACAATATGAGCTTATAGGGTCTATTCCTGTTCAAACCACTACAGTAGGAGATACTATTTTAATACTTCTACATGTGGATACCCAGATTTTACAGTACCATAAAAATCTATGTTACGACATTCTTAATCAACCCCACTGGTCTACATGCTTGCTTTCAAATAGTGTATTTGTCATTATAGTCCTGAACCAAAATTGGTTGCAGTATTAACATTATTGTCTCCAAAACTCTTCCATTTAAGCTTTTTGTTTGCTTGTTAATTCTTTTGGCTATCAAGTGTATTTTGTGATTCCATATAAATTTTAGGATTACAATTTTTGTTCTGTGCTCAATGACATCAGAATTTTGATGGTGTTAAATTGAATCTGTAGAATATTTTGGGTGATCTAACATTTCCAAAATATCGCTTTCACCAGCCCATGACTATGGATGAACTTTCTATCTTCCAGAGCTATCTTATTATTCATAACTAGAAAATGTATTAACTTTTATATATGGATTTTATTTTCTGCTACTTAAAATATTCATAAAAATCTAAGAATCTGTCTGAAAATCTTTAGAATCTTTTAAGTACAGAATCATGTTCATTTATAAATAGGGATAAATTGACTCCTTCCTTTCCTATTTCTATCTTTTTTATTTCTAATGGTTTACTGACCTTACTAAGACATAGGGTACTGTATTAAATAAGAGTGAAAAAATTGGCATCCTTATATTGTTCTGAATTTCACAGGAAATATTTTCAATTTTCCCTTTAATATCAGATTTAAGTTTGTAATATGCAGCTTTTATTATATATATTTATATTTCTCTTCTTTCTAGTTTTTGTTTCTGTCCAATTTAATTATTAAAAATTATTTAGCTTTTTAAGTGTCCTTTCTATGTCAATTAAGGGCATGTGATTTCTGGTTTTGTTTTTGTCATGTTGCATTGCATTTATTAATTTGCATATGTTGATGCAAACTATAATCCTTAGGCTAGAACTACCTTGATCATAATGTATGACTGTCATGACATGTTCTTTATTTCAAATAGCAAGTAATTTAGTAATATTAAATATGTATATGTCCATTAGTAAAATGGGTCTATAGGTTTTTGTTTTTGTTTTTGTTTTTCAACTGTGTTCTTACACAGATTTGGTATTATAGTAATATTGGCTTTATAGAATAATTTTGATAGATTTATTTTAGAAGTAGCAATGTTATTTCTTCCATAAATGCATAGTATATTTCAATGGTGAATCTTTCTGGTCATATATTTCCTCATGAGGAAACAGTTACTGCAGTAATCTCATTGCTTCATATAGATATTTTTATTTGGTTTGTTTCTCTTTGACATAATTTTGGTAGGTCTTAGCTGATGAGAAATCATTTATTTTTCTGTAATACCAGTATCTTTTATTTTGCCATTTATGCTTTTAAAATCTTCCAGAATGACTCCTTGATTTTATTAATGTCTGTTTGAAAAAAATCTCCTGATTTACCTCTATTTGTGTTAACCTGTGATTTTTTCTTCTTTCATTTAGTTTGACTAAGAATTCTTTAACATTGCGTATTTTATTTTAAAAAATTAACTTGTTGCCTAGCTGATTTCATCACATGATATCCATTTTATTATTTTCAATGCTAATATTTATTATTTCTTGCTATCTTCTACAATTACATTTGTTCTTATTTTTCCATAATTATGGATGCAATTTTTAGCTTATGCTTTTTAAATCTCTCTGTGTTTATTCTGGGCCCTTGTACGCTAAGTTTATAGAACCTCCTCTAGCACATTGTCGAGCTTCTGGTGAATTATGCTATTATTTTCATTTGATTACGAGTTTTCAAATGTCCTTCCTGTCTTTTCCAATGACCTTTGTTCATTCAGCAGGGTATTTCTCAGTGTTCAAGTGTTTGTACAGTTTCTGTGGGTTCTTGTTCTGATAGTTTGGGGGTTTATTCCTCTATAATTGCCGAAATACAAAATATTACTTGGGGCCTTTGTATTTGCTAAGATTTGTTGTGTGGCATCTATTGCTATCACTCTACAGAAGGTTCTAGGAGCCATTGAAAGGAATGTATTGGATGGAATCATCTGTAGAAGACTACTCAATCTACTTGATCACGATGTATAATTTAGTTCAGAAGGGTTTTAATGATTTTTACTTTGAGAGTCCTCACAAAATTTGATAGTAGGATATTGAAGTTTTAATCATATTGTAATGGAATCATTTTGACTTTAGTATTTTATTATATAATTGGGAGCCACAACATGTCTTGCAAAATTTTGCTTTATTTTTTATTTTATTAATGCTATACAATGGCTTTCTTTATTCCCTATAAGCCATTTTTGGTTAGAAATCTGCCTTATTGGATATCAAAATAGCTGTACCAGCTTTATTTCTGCTTCTATTTTTTCAATAGGTTGATTTCTGATTGTTGACATTCTGTGTTTAAAATAACAGTGGTGTGTGTTTCATGGAAGCAACAGACAGTTGGTCTTGCTTTTTAATTCATTCAGCTACAAAGTACCTTTAGAATGTTGACTTTTGGTCATTTGCACCAAAATTATTATTGAGAAGGAAGAAGAAAGAAGAAAAATATAGAAAAGTATGAAAGAAAGAGAAAATAAATCATTTAGTTATTTTTAAAATTATATGGAAAAGGTATTGAACAAGGAAGGGCAGCCATTAAGGCCAGTTTTGATTAGAAAATAAAAAAAGTCAAGAATGAAAATATAGTAAAATTAAATTCTTAAAAAATAAATAAAATCAAGTCAAAGGTATTATCACTTCATTTGGAGTGTCTTCCTACTTCTGTTGAATTTTTCATCCTCTTCTCATTTTATGGTCTTTTTCAAAAAAGTTTATTGAAATAGAATTATTTTACATCTCACCCCCTTTTACCCTCCAACCCTTCAAAGCTTCCTTCCCTTGAGTTCCTTACAACATTCTAAAGCTCACAGTTATAACCACAGGTATGCGCAGCTACAACTTCTCTTCAAGGATACCTCTTTTTATAACAAATGGGGACTCACAGAAAATCAATAAAGGACATGATGCAAAAGGACTGTGGAGAGCAAAACCTTAAAAGATGTGATTCCACCAAATCTCCTGCATCTGTGTCTCAAGGAACTTCACAAATGAGTGGTGTTTCGGTGTGGGCTTCCAACTTCTGCTGGATAGCCACAATCTGAGAAACTCCACTTTTACTCGATAAGGTATCTTTCCGGTGTTTTTAGGAATTACTTTTTCCACACAAGATCTTTTATGCTGTTACTCTGGGAGAGGGAGAAAATTCCAGCTAAAACTGGATTGACTTTTGTCACTGTGTCGTATCTTCCCCTCTATACTTGCAATCCTACTCTGGCAAATTCTGCACCTCATTTCTAGCATCCCCATGAATGTGACGAGCCACTCAAGGTGGCATTCCTACTCCAGACTATCCACATAGTAGAATCTTACTATCAGGCTTCATTTAATTCTTATGCCTCACTTCAAAACCAGTGATCTTCCTCTAACTACTCATGTTTTATCTCAAATGATCACATCTCTGGAGCCTGGCCAGTCACTCACCACCTTACTGTTCCCATTGCGTCCAAGTTCTAGAAGTACCTCCCTCGTTACTCTCAATGATCCATTCCTAACACACTTAATGCATTGCAGCGATCAATAGTTGGTGGCTGCTTTCAGTTGTGTCTTGGAGGAAACCCTGTAAAGTCTTACTTTCTTTCTCTTCAGATCTTTCCTGAAGATAGTCCATTGAGGTTTATTCTAATAGTTCACCTGACCCAGGTAAACGAAGAGGCTTCTGATATTCCGTTACCATGAAACCTGTTATATCTTCCTTTACATAGTATGTGTTCGTCTCTTAGTTCATCTGTGTTTCTGTACCTCCACGTTACTGCTTGACTGGACTTCTTTTGATCCACATGTCGCCCCACTTCAGTCCCACGGAGATAACTACAGACACAAATCCTTCAGGATCTCCAAATGATTCCTAGGGAAACCAGTTTCTGTCCCCTGACACCCAGCTTCTAAGTTCTCAATGCAAGGGCTTAGAATTCTCTGCAGTGCAGGTTGTAGTTTTCCAGAACAGCCACACCTCATTCTATCAATAAGAGCACCAAGAGATCTTCTATAGAGACTATGCTGCTTATCCTTATACAAAGCCATTTTGCCTCTTACAGTGAAGAGTCTGAAATAGCTTTTCTGACAGAAGAATCTGCTTTCTCTTTCCACTTACATAGCTCATTCACGTGATTTCTTTCTAGAATAAAGGGTTTTTTTTTCTGAAGATATATTCTATTTAGAAACAAAATCTTTTCACTTCCTTTGAAGTATCACAAGAGTTACTGTGAGTTATCCTCTTTCTTTTAAGATTTCAAAGTATCTAGGAGTGACAGCCGAGTTCAGTTTCAAAGCAGCCAGTTTCAGACTCCCAGAAGTGTATAAGAAAGAAGAATTACCTATGCTTCTCTGAAAATCATGAAGAAAGTTCATGCAATGAGGCCAGACATTAGAGGCAGGAGACACAGGTCTGTGTCTTTATTACTCTGCTATTTGATTGAGCGATTTGCTTAATTTCTTAACAGTTAAACTTGCTTAACTGAGAAACTGGAATAACATACTTTAGCCTTGCTTTATTCTACTGTTACCAGGATTTACTGCGATAAGATCTGGAATGTGTTTTGTAAGAGCTTGGCACAGCTTGGAGACTCAATGCAATGCACCTATTTTTGGTAGTAGAAGCACAATCCTGAAATGATAAATATATGCCTGGCTTGCATATCATGTTCGAGGATCATTACCTTTTTTTTTTCTGGGCAGAGCTCAGTGTTATACCTACAGCAAGGGCCAAGGACCCATCAGTATTTGGAAAAGCACCCAGAGAAGAGAAGATGGGACACAGGAAGAAGGTGCTGAGCGATTCACTTATTGCTGATGGATGGTGTGTGTCTAGTTAAAGGCTATTTTTAACAGACCCATCAAAACTCTAGCTAATCATGGTCTATAATCTCTTAGAAGAACAGTCAGTATCTGGCAGGATTCAAGACCAATGAGAACTTTGTGAAACTGCCCTTGTTATTCTCCCTAGTGAAGGTTTTCTTATGCAATAACTGAAATCATTAATCTATTTACTTTCTAATAAACTATATTTGTAATATACATCTGTCAAATAAAAGAATAAACAGAAAAATATTTCTGTTTCCATTTAATTGTCTTAATTTTGACATTTCTTAAATTGCAGACCTCTGCATAGTAATTTCACCAGCAAGGTGAGCCAAAAAATATGAGTACGAACATGTGACACTTCAGCTCCCTTCCCTCTGTGCTATCCTTTTGAAGAGAAAGAGAATATGGCTACTATTTCAATTTTGACCCTTATCTAAAACAAAATCTTATAATCCACGTGGAACCATTTAAGGCAAGAAACTTGGGAAAACCCCAGATTTCTGTGACTGACTTCATAAATCTCACAGTAATCTCTAATCCAAAATCTCTTTTGTTCACAGCTCCAAAATGTTTCTTGATTTAAAATATCTCCACTAATATTTTCTCATATTTCAATGTTTGCAATAAGAATTATGTTCAGGTCTGTTCTAATCTTTTCTTAATGTTTTTATTGAGCTATATATTTTCTCTGCTCCCCTCCTTGTCTCTCCCTTCCCCTTCTACCCTCTCCCATGATCGCCATGCTCCCAATTTACTCAGGAGATCTTGTCTTTTTCTACTTCCCACATAGATTAGATCCATGTATGTCTCTCTTAGCATCCTCTTTGTTGTCTAGGTTCTCTGGAATTGGGAATTGTAGTTTTTTGTTTGTTTGTTTTTGCTTTATGTCTAAAAGTCACTTGTGAATGAGTATATATTACATTTGTCTTTCTGGTCTGATTTACTTAACTCAGTATGATGCTTTCTAGAGTCATCTATATGACAGCAAATTTCAAGATGTGATTACTTTTCTTCCTTTGTAGTACTCCATTGTGTAAATGTACCAAATTTTCTTTATTCATTCTTCAGTTGTGGACCATTTAGGTTGTTCAGATATTTGTAATAGCTTCTGGCTATTACAAATAATGCTGCTATGAACATAGTTAAGCACATGTCCTTGTGATATGATTGAGCATCCTTTGGGCATATACCCAAAAGTGGTATCGCTGGGTCTTGAGGTAGGTTGTTTCCTAATTTTCAGAGGAATCACCATACTGATTTCCAAAGCAGCTATATGGGTTTGCATTAAAACTAGCAATGGAAGAGTGTTCCCTTTGCCCCACATCATTTCCAGCACAAGCTATCATCATTGTTTTCGATCTTGGCTATTCTGACAGGTGTAATGTGGAATCTCAGAGTTGTTTTTACTTGCATTTTCCTGACGGCTAAGAATGCCGAGCATTTCCTTAAGTGTCTTTCAGCCATTTTTGATTCCTGGGTTCAGAGTTCTCTGTTTAGGTCTGTACCCCATTTTTAATAGGATTATTTTTTCTTTTGATAACTAGGTTTTTTTTGAGTTCTTATATATTTTCTAGATGACTCCTCTGTCCAGTGTGGGGTTAGTGAAGAGCTTTTCCCATTCTGTAGGCTGTGGTTTTGTCTTGTTGGCTGCCCTTTGCTGCACAGAAGCTTCTCGGTTTCAGGATGTCCCATCTGGATAGCAATCCACATACCTACAAAACCTGATTTTTGACTAAGAAGCAAAAAAATATAAAATGAAAAATAGAACACATATTCAGCAAATGGCATAACTGGATATCAACATGTAAAAGAATGAAAATAGATCTGTATCTATCGTCAAATCTCAAGTTCAAATGGATCGAAGACCTCAACAAAAAACCAACCACACTGAACCTCATAAAAGAGAAAGTGGGAAATACACTTGAACACATGAGCACAGGAGACAACTTCCTAAATATAACCCCAGGAGCACACCAATGAGACTTTGCTACTAGAAAATTTAAAAGACATTATCATCTCGCTCATCATGGTTAATAACTTTCAATCACACTTCTTTCTTTCTGTTAAGGCACATATCTGTTCTCATTGTCAATATAGAGAGAGCAAAGTAACCAGAATGACTCCTTGGGATTCTATTCTTATTTTCTCCTCTGCTGCTGACATAAGTCTTGTTACTCATCTTCCTGTGTGTCATGAACACTATCCACAGCACTTGAAGTCAGACTCTCTTGCCTCATGTATGTTATTCACCAAGTGACACTGTGAATTATAGTTTCTGAGCTACTAGATAATAAAATAAAATATTTCTCATGTTCAGAACCTTTAAGTTCTTTTACATGCATTTTCAACACACTTATAATGATTTCTTAATTCTTATTACGGCATCTAAGTCACTACTCTATTTTAGCTCTAGACTTTGTTATGGGCTAACCACCTTTAATTCTAGTGGTTTTCTATGTCATGCCTTTGAATGTTCTCCATTACTTAAGCACTCTGATTACACTTCTGCATCAAGGTATGAACATTTGCTACTCTACTCTCCTGAAACTATTCATTCACATGTCTACACGAAAGTCTAACTTATTCAGTCATTCAGCTTTTGTTTACATAACCTCTTAGTAGAAAGCAGTTTCTACTTGCATATACACTCATTCTCTCTGAAGCAGCATCTGTATGTCTATGTCTTTTTCCAGCTTTCTGTTTATCCATAGCATTAATTCTTGTCCAACATATTTTTTTAATTATTTTTTGTTATTATTAAAAATTTCCACCTCCTGCCCCACCCAATTCCCCCCCACTCCCCCTCTCCCGCCTCCCCCTCCATTTCCAGTCCAAAGAACAACAGTCAGGGTTCCCTGCCCTGTGGGAAGACCAAGGACCTCCCCCCTCCATCAAGGTCTAGGAAGGTGAGCATCCAAACAGACT
>LOEQ01003330.1:228030-241749 GCA_001685075.1 Bramus lutescens
GATGGAACTAGAAAACATCATTTTGAGTGAGGTAACCCAGACCCAAAAAGACAATTATCACATGTACTCACTCATAAAGCAAAGAAAACCAGTCTACAAATCAGAATCCCAGAGAACTTAGACAATGATGAGGACCCTAAGAGAGACTTACATAGATCTAATCAACATGGGAAGTAGAAAAAGACAAGATCTGAGTAAATTGGGAGCATGGAGACCTAGGTGGAGGGTTGAAGGAGAGGGGAGAGGCAGGGAGAGGAGCAGAAAAATATGTAGAGCTCAATAAAAAGAAAAAAAAAGATGAGGTGGGTACTCAGTACATGCCCGAATGAGTTTCTGGGAAATGGTTGAAGCAGGCTGCATCATGATATATGTTAACATAATTGTGATCTTTTATCTTTTAAAAATATAAATCAAAAATATTGTCATGGTTTGATTTTATTTTCAGTTCTCGAGGGTGTTGTGTTAGCCAATTGGAAATGAGCATCAAATTCAATTTGACTGCTCTATATACTAAGCCTATTAATTGTGAAAATGACTTTTCAAATATCTCAGCTCCCTTAGCCTGTAATCTCTTAAGGTGTCTTCAAAATTCAACCCTTTGCACAGAAAGGTCTCTTTCTCACTTGCTGCTTCACATGGCTTCCTTATTTTGACTTACTGGGACATTTTGTCCATTCTTCATTTTAGTTACTTCTCATGTGGGCATCTCAATGCCAACTTTTTACCATGTTCTTTCTATTGGGCCACCAGTTTATGAGTGAGGGAGATTATATAAATATGAATGTAGTTATAGAAAAGAAATCCAAGCGTACTAAAAGCTCAAACTGAGGCTCTGCAAATCATACAAGCCTTACTATTTGAGGTCACAACTTAGAGAATATTCAAAACAAAAACCAGGCAGAGTCAATTCATGCTATCATTTCGTTTTGGAGTAAGCAGAGTGCAACCAAATTTCAGCCAAGAATATTTATTTAAATTTAAGATTTTAAGAATTGGCAGAGACCATCAATTCATTCTTGCAATGGGCTCAAAATATTCCTGTTGACGTCCTAAAATGTGTTCACTTTCAGTATCTGTTGGAGGTTACTAGAGGAAAAACAATATGCCTACAAGCTTTTAATAGAACAAAGTCTATATCTGTCAGCTCTAGCCACGAATTAGGCACGGGTGGCTCAGATCAGCAATTTGCTTTAGCTTTGCTCCTGACTCACAAGAATGTTAAGCACTCCAAGGGATTAGATTCTAGTCCTTTGGGGTTCTGTACACAAATAGGCTGATTTGGTCTAGTAATCAAATGAGATTTGCTTTACAAGAAAATGTGGGGAACAATTACTGAAACAAAACACAAATTGAAAGAGAAGTTGGTTGCTGAGCTAAAATGAGTGCCCTTGTTTAGTCTGAGAAGAAAGTTGAAGGCCATCAAAATATACCATCCACTGTGAGTGAGGCACATATCCGCCTGGTTCTAGAAGGATGTCAAAAAATACTGTTCTTAAGTGTTATGTATTTTATGAAGTGCACTGATTTAAGGTAATTTGAATTCTTATTTTACTACCCTGCATATAAGTATGATTTTGAATCAACTAAGTATTGTAAAATTCTTTAGAACAATTTGTGTGTAAAAGGAGTAACAATGAACTCCACCGAAGCAGGAAAAACAGCACACACACACACACACACACACACACACACACTACTTCTGGAAGTTTGTGCTTTTAATTTTATTCCCCTATCTAGAAATTCTCAGAGGAAGAGATTATACATCTCTCCCACCCAGAAGGTAGATAATTAAAAATTAACTCAGTACATGAATTAGCTTACAGTAATTAGCATGCATTGATGGGTTAATAAAACAATATAGCATTTATTGATATGTAGTTTTCAAAGACAATGAAAGGACAAATTGGCCTATGTCATTCTTATGGAGTTTGGATGATAGTTCACTCCCATGACGCCCTGAGATCCCCACTCTCTTGTCTCTATTTCACTTTGCTCCCCTGACACATCTGAGCAGAAAAAAACTCAGTCCTTTCAACTCCAAGACCCACATTGCCTTCTGTCACCTCGCTTTTCCCATTTCTTGGACATTTGTAATGGTACTGAGGCATGCAATGGCTACTCCAGGATCTTCAGCTTGTATACAGCATGGTCTGGCAGATCTCAGCCTTCAGAGGCATAACAGACAGTTCCCTAATGAAAAAGTCTATCTATACATCTCTCTTTATTGTGCAGTTCCTTCTTCCTGGAAAGTTCTAATACACTGAGCCGAATTGTGTTAGGTACACTGAAGAAATTTTGTTTCTGTTAGTATATAGAGATTCCTTTGACATATCCACTAAATAAGAGAAAAATTTTAAATATTATTAATGAAATATAATCATATGCTTTAAAGATTAAATGAAATGTCATATTGCGATAAAATAACAAGGAAATAACTAAGCACTTGCAAGATTGGTAATATGCTTTGATTTTCCATGATTAAAGAAATATGACAGAGAAAAACTGATCTAGATATTTCTACTGGCTGAAAAAGAAACACACATGTGTATGTATATACACGGAGAGATATTTCTTTTGTCTTATTAATTTTAGAGAGACTGAGGTAACTAAGTGTAGATTTCTCATGTTCTCACCTATCTGAGGTTCTTGGGTCCAAATATTGCTATGTAAGTTAATAACTTGGAGTAACTACAGAAAGCAGAAATTTCAAATGGGATGAGTGTCAGGTGGGAGCAATAGAAAGGGGACCAGCAGGGTACAAGTGATCTGATTGATCTGGCCGGAAAAATGGGCAAAAGGGTGGATCCTAATTAAGGAGGGGATAGTGGATGAATCCAAAAGAAGGGGAAAAGAATGTAAATTAATGGTAAAGTCTGAAAATTAACATCTATAAAAGCCACAAACAATCATAACATTAGCTATTTATCTAAAAATACCTAAGATACCTATAGTACACATGGGTCAGTATCTAAATATACATATATAGTTTAAATGAAATATTCCTATTTGGGATGACAATGCTCCCTCTAAGATCATGTACAGTCATGTCTAAGGACTATGTTTAAATAAAAACAGCACCAGGCATGAGAGGTTCTCTTTTAGTTGTTAATTAGAGTACTCATAGGGAACCTCAAAACACTGTAGGCTAATGCTATTGCCTACACGTTTTGCTTCTACTCCTGAAGACGACAGGTATGCCCCTCTTGCTGAAGACAGCGTGCACTTCAGAAAAACAATCCGCAAGTCTCCGATTTGAAGTTAACATGAACACACCCTCTTGAAGGACTAGCTCTCATGGCACAAAAAAGCATATATGTAATCTTCTAAGGCAGTTGTTCTCAAATTTCCAAATGCTGCACCCCTTTAATACAGTTTCTCATGCTTTAGTGGTCCCCAGCCACAGGATTATTTTCATTTGTGTTTTATAATTGTAATTTTGATGCTGTTTTGAGTTGTAATATAAATATCTGTGCTTTCTGATAGTGTTGAGAAACTCCTGTGAAAGAGCTGTATGACCTCAAAGGGGGTTATGAACCATAGGTTGAGAAACATTGTTCAAAGGGAAGGAAGCAATCAACAGTCCTACCCAGTTATGATACCTATGAACAACATTGACCAGCATGGCATGATAAAACAAGCAGTATAATAATATCATACATACCTTAAGAGTAACCAATAGCTAATTCTATGTCAAGTCTCTAATTTACTCAAGGTCTTCTCAACAAGGGAGAAATGATTCCTGTTACCAGATGTAGCCAGCTAAACAGGATTAGTAGATAACCGAAGACTTTTAGAAGAGATTCTACAACTGCAATTTTTCTAAACCAGCATTATCCTGAAATGCATCTATAACACATCGCCTGCACTTAAGAGAGGAAGGTAGAAACTTATGCAAGATTTCAAGGAATGGAAAGTTTGCTCTGAGATTGGCTCTTCTACTTATAACAGAAGCTCTATATTTATGAAATCTCACCTCCCTAAGCCTGACCTGTAAAAGGACATGGGTAGACATGATAATGGGAAAGGGAGAAACCTCAGAAAGCCTCAATTTTATACACAGAACTATTGGCAACTCAGGAATGCTGAGAAGAGAAATGGTCTTTCTCAGGGAAGAGAACAATTGGTTATCTAATTCCAAGTGATCAACCCTGAAAACCCATACAAATGAGTAATGTTATACAGCCTAAGTGTGTTGTGTTTCTGTATTTAATATATTTACGAATATTTATGTTTATGTTTATTTATGTTTATATAACATTGTTATATAAGATACATTACATATAACAGGCTATAAAATATATTAAATATAATATATAAAGAAAAAGAAGCCATGAATTTATAAGATAGCAAGTGGGAGTTTGCGGGCAGGTTGTTTGGAAGGATAGAAAAGGGGAAAAGATGTAATTATAGTACAATTTTAAAAAATAATAAAATACATTTGAGTATTTTAATGACTCTAGAGCTGATTTCTTTGTCTTTTATGACATTTTCTTGGAAAATGTTGAAATTAATTCAGATCTAAGAAAAAGAAAAATCAACCTGGTCTTGGAAGTGGCAGGCAGAAAATGTTGCAAAGGAACAAAAATAAGCTTTAAATATAGACATTGTCATAATAATGTATATATTAAATTTATATGCTAAGTTCTTTGCAAGGTCCATGTATTGATTTCTTTTTTATGATATAACAATGATAACTTCTAAAAGTCATAACTTGTGAAACAAAGTTCTGATTAATTATGATAAAATATTCATGTGAGTACATGTTAGAAATATATGATAAATTATTAATGCATATTTTAATGTTCATATTTATACTTATATTTGTAGCATTTGAACCAATGGAAATTAAAAACACCAAAATCAAAATATACTTCTACCAACAAAAAAATCTAATTTGAAGAGCTACTTAATTTTATTTATTTATTTTTTTAATTTTTTATTAAAATTAAGCTACTTAATTTTAATATAAGATGAAGGGTAGAAAAAAATTGAGAGACAAATCAATAAAATTAAAAATAGGAAAGCAATAAAAAATGAAACGTTGATCCTTGAAAGGAGCTTCTATCCGGAATAATTAATTAAAATTAAGGAGAAAAAAATGGCCTATAGGTAATATGAATCATAGAACACCCCTACATTAAAAGCATAATAAAGGAAATTATATACATTAATGATCAATAGCTTAATAAATTGGATGAATTAATATGGTTATTTAGAAGTTATAACTTTCACAAGAACACATAAGAAGAAACAAGGAATTTCATAGACATCCATCTACTAAGGAAATTGCATCAATAACCAATAATTATCTAAACAGAAATCGCTATATCAACATGACTTTACTAGGATATTCTACATTGCATTTTAGGAATAAATTAATAGATAACCCATAACTGAGAGTAAGAGAAAGCAGAACACATTATGATTTATTCTTTTCTTGTTGAGCCATCTTACCAGCGTCCACACTTACATTTTATAAATATTTCTCTTCTTTTCTTTATTTATCTTCTGGTTTTCAATACAGGGTTTCTCTGTAGCTTTGGAGCCTATTCTGGAATAAGTAAAGGCATGTACCACCACCAACCTGCATTTTATAAATATTTCTTATCTTATGCAAAATGTATCTGTATTACTTAATTAATAATGTCATCAATCATTAACATCACATTCTTTCTTTGAAGCTGTCTTAGTTACTATTCTATTCCTGAAAATAAACACCATGACCAAAATGACTTATAAGAGAAAGCATTCAACTGAAGGCTGACTTACAGTTCCAGAGGGTTAGTTCATTATCATCATTTGGGACATGGTAGCAGGCAAACAGACATGGTGCTGGGGCAGTAGCTGGGAACTTTACATCCTGATCTGCAGGGTGCAGGCAGAGAGAGACACTGGGCCTTGAGTGGGCTTTTGAAATCTCAAAGTCTACCCACAGGGACACATCTCTATCCACAAGTCCACACTTCCTCCAACAAGACCACACCTCCTACACTTTCTCAATCAGGTACACTCCCTGGTAACTAAGCATTAAAATGCATGAGCCTCTGGAGGGGTCATTCCCTTTCAATCCACCAGAATCTGATAAAATACTATCCTCATTTTAAAAATTAGGAAACAAAATGGGAAATGTGTAGGAGTAGTGTTGACATTGCAATAATGTTAATTTACAAATTTTACTTGGTGACTTAGCTATATTTGTTTTTACTGATTATGTCTTCTATTACTGTATCTATCAGACTAGCCTACATAGAGATCCCCTGGATTTCTTATGGAATTTCAGACTGTGGCTTAGTAGGTCATAGATGGGTCAGATAGGCCACATTTAGACAACCTCCTACATAGTCTACTTTGGAAGGTAAAGCTGTACATCTTTTCTCCTCCCATTTAGTCACTTCAGTTCCTAAAAGGTCTTTAGACAGATTTTCTTGTTGTTAAAAATAAAACAGATATTAGAGTATAAATGAACTAAATGAAGTTTATAACTGGACACATACCCAGCAATTAATAACTTGGACTGAGTTGGATAGGTGGTTATGAATTTCTTATTTTGTGACTATGAACCTTAGCTTTATGTTCTGTCTCCAGAGATAGGATGCTGCTTTGCTATTTTCCTGTATCCTGGAAATATACCCACTGAAACACATGCAATAGTTAATACTCTTTGACAATTTCACATTGTCTAGAATAATACAGGAGAGAAACAATTTCTTTTTATATCTGCAAAGGTAGAAACATCTGATTTCATCTTTATCAGGATTAAGAGCTCTGCTTTCTCTGTCACATGTCCCTACCAAAACTACTCTGGTTCTTGCCATAAAAAGTTTTCTATTTCAGAGCAGTCTTTTTAAAACAAGAGTATTTTATTATTTGTGTGTGTGCATGTGAACTTTCATGTTTCCTCTGTCTCATTTCTTCAAGTAAGAGGTGAAAGCTGTACTTTCAAGGACAATTTCTATAATTCCTTCAATGAGGCTCTTGATCTATCTTACAGTACCAGTTTCAGGTTTAAAGGAAACATACATAATTTAGTAGCTATTAACTCAATATGTACTCAGAACAAACGGGGAGGTTTGGTATATTAAAACAATTTTTAACAGTAGCCTGACTGTCAACATGTGACTTCTGATTTTAAGTGGAAAAGGCTGGTAGCTGCTCGTACTCTATCCAAGACCTTTCCTCTAGAGCAAAACAGACAATTTCTGTGAAGTTGAAATTACAAACTGTGTGGAAAAGCACGTTTTTCTGGAAAATTCAATCTACATTAGAGAACTGAATAAATGATCCTTGCAAGAACTATCTCAGAATATACTGTGCCATTCGAACTGTACATTAAAGGTGTTTGCATATATAGCAATCCATGGAATCACACTGCAAGAATAATTATATCAGGAAAGCTACCCACCATACACATACTTTATTAAACAGTAGCATTGGGATTCAGTGGCAAATACATCCAGAGCGTTCTTACCATACTCTTATTTTCAAGTTCAAATAATTTTCTAAGCACAAAGTCAGTACCCTGGCTTGAATTCTTGTCCCTTCCCATTAATAGTTGGAAGATACCAATTTCATTTGTGCCTAAATTCTTTTGTATCCTTAAAATCTTCTTTCTCTGGTATCAATCATCTCCTGTGGCTCTTATATCTTCCTGCTTTAAAACTTTTATAGTTTCCTGAGCCCTGAGGGGAGGAACTTGATGATCATCATTTAGGTCTGAGCCTCTCAAAGTCTCTCACTTCCTTCATGTTGTCCAGTGTGGGTCTCTGAATTAGTTCCCACTTACTGCAGGAGGAATCTCTAATGATGACTGAGCAAGCCATTGATCTATGGATATAGCAGAATGTCATTAATAATTATCATACTTCTATGTTCCTTTTGTAGAACAGTAGTTTCTGGCATTCCATTAGGCACATGGCCTATCTAATATCAGGATTCTGTCCTCTCAAGAAGTGTAAGGCATGGGTTTTATTTCATGGAGTGGATTCTAAATCCAATCAGACAGTTGTTGGTTTTTCCCAGAATGTTTATGCTACTGTTTACCAGCAAACCACGCAGACTGGTTGCCATTGTAGACCACAGGTTTCTAGCTTTTTTGATGTTTAACTTTCTGTTCTGAGAGTATATAGAGTACCTTCTAGTACCATGAACTCTTAGTAGGATGAAGGTTATAGGGAGGTACCAGCTCAATGTGTCATTGTTCACTGAGTTATGTAAATCTTCTCTTCAGCAATAGAACCTTACCTAAATTTGTAAAGAGCAACCAATAGCCTTTGGTCAAAGTTGTTTCAGGTTTCTACTGAATATCTTCGGCCAACAGCTCAATTAGATGTAATTCATTCCTGACATTGGAAGTTTCACTTGGTGATGAAATATATCTAGTTGTGACATTATCTTCTCTATTATTTCCTGGCCATATTTAGATTTCTTCCATATAACAGAGAGTACTTTATTATGCAACCTCTTGTTGTGAAAGTCTTTGTGATAAGTTTTGGGCTTGCGGATCCCAAGGCCTATAATAACACAGTTTTCACACTTTGATGATCCCAGAAATATAGTTTCATTACTCAGTGATTGCCATTTTCAGTAGTTACACAAGGGTCTAATTAATGCAATTTACAAAATGAATTTTAAGGAGCAATGTTTAAAATAAAAGTGAGCTTTTAAAAAAATGACTCACTAGTAAAATGCTAGAAAACAATTTCCCTTACCTTTAATCATCTCTAAAGTTATCCACAAATATTAATGTAAAAATCAGTTCAAAACTGTAAAGTGCCCAAAATAGAGTTTCACCAAAAAAGTTGTATATTGTGCTGATTATGCTAAAAATAAGAAAATAGAGACTGTATTATTCAGAGATGATTAAGGGCAATAAATATCAATTTCTAGCATTTTGCTATGGAATAACTTTTTGAAATATAACTTTTAACATAACTCCTTGGAAATTTTTGTTGTTGGTCAATATTTATTTCAAGTTAATAATCTTTGCCTGGTTATAGGCATGGACCTAAAATATCTTGGTTGATGATCTTAATGCTGAAGTGTTAAAGTTGGTATATTAATACTAAAACATTCCAATAGATGATGGATCTATGACTCAATATGTAACACATTTGCCATAGAGGCATGACGATCAGAGTTCAACAGAACACATCTAAATGACCAATGGATATGGCAATTAACACATCATTTCAGTTCTAGGTTAGCAACGAAGAAATGCTGAGCAAGTTGCTTGCTCAACTAATCCTTATGCATGGGCTCTAGAATCAGTTGAGAGACTCTCAATGAATAAGGTGGATAGACATAAAAGTACCTCCAAATTAACCATGGTTCTTCACAGATGTAAGCATGTGCTTCTATATAAATACATATGTCCACATGATTATGAACACAAAATATAAAAGTACAACACACATGTACATAAAAATAATAATTTATTAAAATATTCCAAAAGAGCTTAGCCCTACTAAATCTCAAGCAAAACTTGTTATGCTTTGATTGCTCTGGTTTCCATTATATTTCACTTTTCCTTTTTAAGTAATTACAAACTTTTATACCTTCCTGTCTTCATATTCCACGGTAATATATGATGCTAAAACTTAACATCATAAAACATCTTAAATTAATAAATCTTCATAACAGTCATCCAAAAGCTAAATACTTGATAATTTGGCAAAAAATAAAACCAAATAATTGCACTTCATCCTGAGTTCTTTCAATTCAAGACTCCCTTACAAACTGTAAAAATGATCAGAGTACACAATGTTCTATTTCATTAAAAATAAATTATTTCAAACCTTTTGGGATATTTTCATTCTCAATATCTCTCTTGAGAAATTATAGCTAGATCTGTGAAAAGCAATGTCTTTTTTAAAGATTCATTTGTGGCTGTAAACTGTGCTGGATTGAGTAACCATTTGCAGCTCTCAGGTCTGTATGCCAAAAATCAGATGGTTGACTTTAATGCAACAGTGTCTTCTTTTGAAAATCTTACATGACTTTTGAATGGGGCTTAGCATGTCCATATGATACAATTTCATTAAAGTACCTCTAGTAAAATAAAATGCAGCATTCACTTGATGTCTGCCAATCCATTAACAAAGTCAATGAGTGTAACCTGTATTTTAATGTATGTCACTGTATAAAATGATGTGATTTTGCTGAAAAACTGTTTATATTTTAAAAAGATGTGCTATTATAACTTAGTTCAATATTTTCCATATATTAAGGTAATATCTTCATTTTAATGAAATGTGGCATTTTTGTTGTTTTTCTTGGACATTTAAAAGGAGATCCACCTGGTTATGGACAGAAATGTTACTACAACTTCTGTTTGACAGTGCAACTATGTTTAAAAAATGAGTTAGATTAAGTGAGGTACAAGCGAGCAGGGCTGACTTTATAAGGACATGTAGAGAAAACATTTTCCCATCATGATGCTGCACAAAACTTATACACAGACTTATTCAGTCACTGAAACCTACACAAGAGAAAAGACAGTGGGAAGAGCTGTCACAGTTGTTATTAATGATGAGATCTTTATCTGCGTAGTGATGGGCTGTTGTCCAGTTATTTTCCATGACTCTCAAGGTCTGCATAAATTTGATAAAATTTTCTTGTTTCCATTGTGATTTTTTCCGAGGCTCTTTCCCGGGCAATCCTCCAGAATGGCAAGCTCACGTAGATTTTAAAATATCCTCTCAATATATCACCCACACTTGTCCTGCTTGGGGATGGATTGATGTCTGAGCTCAGACAGTTGGAGCTAAGTTGCTTATCTCAGTGGAAAAAGAAAGCTCGGTTTGCTTCAGCTATAGAAGGGGATCCATTCTCCTCAGTGATTGTTGATTATTTCCACTGCTTCCAGTGAGGTAAGCACATGCTCAACAATTACAATAAAGATGCCCATAAAGGACATCATTTCCAAAGAGCAGGGCCAAAGTCGTTCTTCTCTCTTTATACATTATGCAACTTTTCTGCATGGATAAAGTATGATAATGAGGGTTATTAGTCTTTCCAGTTCAAAACTGATAGACTGACTTATCCCTGACCTTTAAAATTTAGATATTAAGCCTATTTGTCATTTTCAGTCCTTATCACTTAGTGTTTTTTTAAAAATAGTTTATGAATTCTAAAATTAGCAGAGCTACTCCATAGACCTTGAGATTTTTTTTTTCTAAATCAAAGATTTCTCAATGGTGATAGAGAAGACAGGTGAGAGCCTCAAGTACCGTGGTCCTAACCAGAGACAAAAACTAATCTACTTCATTCCACCTAGTGTTAGTTATAGATATCATCACATGGCTAGTGAAATCTAAGTCCCAGAATTGCAGTATAGGACAGCCCTAGAGGCAATATTTAAGTTTCTCTCTGTTAAAACTTCAACAACCTCAGTTAAAAAGAAAGCAATATTGCTTCCATAGAATTCAAGAGCTTGTAAAGCAGAACCTAAGTCCTAGGTCTCATGGTTTCCAAACCACTGATCTCACCCCTCAGATCATAATTATAGTTCAAGTAAATCCTCATTTACTAAAAAAAAAAATCAACCGCAAAAATGTCCCTAGGCAGATGACCACAACAATATTTTCATAAGTAACAACTTCACTGTTTCAACAACGATCAGCACAGATGTACCCAAGCTTAGATTTTCACACCTATCACCAATTACTGCCCACAATTTACATTCATTGGCAAAACTAGGAAAACACTTCACCGTTGTTCTGTTGATGCAATATTCTGACAAATGTGTCTGAAAATGATTGAAATGTGTATTTATCAATGTCAACTGGTAAGGAAGAGTTCGGGTGTCAAAAGCTTCCTTGCTCTGCCAAAGAGCAGAGGATTTGAGAAGACAATTTTATAAGGCAGAATGAGAGAGCTTTGATTTTTCCAACTTCCTCATATGTATAATGGTCTAATGAAAGCATCAACATTATAGGGAAATTTGGAGATTAAACACACTAATATATCTCTGCTGAGCAGGCTCTTATTGTCACTGTGATTATTACCTTTTAAGGATGTGCAGTGATAAACTATTTTCAAGATCACAGCTATACTTTGTTCATAATCGTCTGTGCTCTATAAAGGATACATGACTTTTAATAAAACATTCCCTGCAAAATTGCATCCAAGGCGTTTCCTGAGTTGAATAGAAAGCTGTGAGCAATAGGATTAGAGCATTAAAAATGCATTTTATATAAATGACTTTATACTGTTTTAACGAAAAGTATTTGGTGATCAAAGCGTTAAAACTTAGAAATGTAAAGTGAAACATTTTTCAGATATATCCTCTATAGGTAACTGACTTCTCCTACCCTCAGGTTTTGTGTGTAGGGAAAAATACACTCCACTAATTTCCCTGAAAATCTGCCAGTCACAAAGTTCTAACTCTTGATTTGCTATTTTAAGGGACATTATATGCTATGAAATATAAATAAATAATTGTTCTATATTTTCTTTCCCCTTCAGATGGTAGATTGCTCATCATTTGTGTTTTGATACCATTTTTATGTCTTCCTAAATGCAAGGGCTTCCAGTAGAATAATGTAGTGATTTAGCATAAAATATAGAATTATTGAAAGCAAAAGGCAAGAATTTATCTAAAAATTAAATCAGAAGTGTGAAAGTTATTTGTTTTAATGATGAGCTTTCTATGGAGTTTAGGTTAATGGGAAATAAGTTCACACTAATGCATTTTGAGAAAAAGATGTCCCTGCCAAGCATAGCGTTGCACAGTTGAAGTCTAATCCTTTGGAGTTTGAAGCAAAAGAGAGAAAGTTTGAGGCCAGCATAGGCAGCGTGGTGTTAAGTTAGTCTCATTCACAATAAAAAAGAAATCACGCTTTCTCTTCATACAGCACATTTTTGTCTTTGCAAGGATTGGCTGAAGCTTTGATTAATGAACAAAGATATTATTGATAAAGATGTGTTTTCCTGCAATGTTTAAATTAAACATGATCATCCTAGAGGTAGAGGGTAGTACTGGTCACAAAACCCCAAAACTTCTGGTAACCCTCTCAGGTCCTTTTGGAGATATTATGGATAATAGTTTGCATTGACCAATAGTTTTAGGGGGGCTTTCCTCAGGCTACAGTACTGACTAGTTTTTGTTAGCCTGACACAAACTAAATTTGTCTGGAAGTAGGAAATCTTGGCTTCTGTCAGATAGGCCTATGAGCATGCATACCTGTGGAGCACTTTTTAAATTCTCAATTAATGCTGGATGCAGGAGAACCCAGCTCATTAGGTAGTGCTGTTTCTGGGCAGGTAATCAATGGTTGTGTAAGAATGCAAGCTGAGCAAGTCACAGAGAATAAGTCAGCAAGTTGCATTCTTCGGAGGTTTCTGCTCTAAGTTTCTGCCTTGAGTTCTTACCTTGGCATCACCCTTGAGGATTGCAACCTGAAAGTTAAGGCATTTCTCTACACGTTGCTTTGGTCGTGTTGTTCTATCCCAACACTGAAAAGCTAATTAGTACAATATAGCTAGAAAAGTCGTCCGTATTATTAGGTAGAGTTCTTCAAAGAAAGAGAATTAATTTGCTTAATATAGAGAGGTAGAAATTTAAAGTGATGTCTTACTTCTTGTATTTGTAGGGGTTCTCTCGAAAAACAGAAATAATAGAATGAACCTTTCTCTACACATATATATTTGTAAACACACATACATACATATACACATAGATAGATAGATAGATAGATAGATAGATAGATAGATAGATAG